>JAMQGT020012526.1:0-195950 GCA_024447675.2 Pterophyllum scalare | reverse complement strand
GAATCAGGTTGCCCTAAGCGAAGAGGGCTGCAGGTTGTGTTGAGAAGTGTGTGCATACTGTGTGTATACATGAACATCAACAGCCGGCAGATGTAAAATGATAATAAACAAAGGAGAAGGGGAGACCAGCAGTAACATGCAGTATGAACCGCTGTTGCACAAAAACGAGATCTGTGAGATTAACCAGGCATTCTGGTGGCAGATCCAGATGTTGCTATCAGGATCTGTTTTTAGGAGAGAAACACAAAGCTGTGCATGATGCGACAATCGCAGCATGCTACATGCGCAAGAGCAGTGGTTTCCCGATTGTATATGCAAATGGTATGCTGTTGGTATCCATATTTAAGACTTCTAATTTTACTTCACTTCTAGCTGTGCCATAACCACAGTCGGTGTAAACCTTAATCAGCAACCCTTTGATTTTCAGTGTGATTTGAAATCACAGCTGATCCAACTTGCATCATGATGTGGTTCAGTGGTGTTTATGGTCCACAGTTCCTGTACGCACTCCTGATGGTGTCCTGGGGATCGTCTCCCTGACCTGGCCAAAGTATATTTTGGCAGCATTGGATGCATGGATACATAATGTTCCAGAGGTTCTTAAATGGATTTAGGTCTGGGGAACATGTGTGTAGATCAATAACATCAGTCCTTTGGCATCCAGGAAGTATCTACCCACACTTAGCCATTGTCCTGCTCCAGCAGTCTGAGGATTTTATCCTGGTAACAGCAGCAGTCGGGTTACTGTTGGTTACCCTTGGGTCATACAGATACTCCCCAGACCATCACTGGCCCACTACCAAACCTGTCCCGCTGGATGATGTTGCAGGCAACATAACATCTGCCACACTCTTTCACACCCGTCGTGTGTTCAAAGTGAACCTGCTCTTACAAAGAACAGAGCTGCAGTGGTGGACCTGGTCTGAAACATGCACGAGCAGATACTAGTCCTGCTGCAGAGTTAATGCTGTTCTATGGCCCTGTCCAGCTCTCCTGGTATCCTACACACTCTTGCAACTGTGCTGGGAGACTGCAAACCTTTCAACAGCATGTATGGGATGTGCCATCCTGGAGGAGCTGGGACTACCCATGCAGCCTGAATGCAGGTACTGTCTCATGCTACCAGCAGTGACAAGGAAAACTAGGAGAAAAAAAATCAGTCAGGAGGGATAAGGAGAGAGCAATGATCTGTGACCACCACCTGCAAAACCATTCCCTTTTCGAGGGTTGTCTTGTTGCCACTCCAGTGCACCTATTTTCACTTTAATTTGCACCCTAGCAAGTGAAATGGTTTCACAGTGGTTTTTGCTGCCTAACTGGACAGAATGAGTTCCCTGTAGTTTAAATGACTTTGTGTTATTCTCTTAACGATCAAGCGTTCCCTTCATATTTTTTTTTGAGCAGTGCACTTATTTGCTTTCTAACTAACTTGCTCGAGAAAGTTGGTAAATATTTTAAGCATAACATTGTTTAAATAATCACCTGTAAACAAAAATGAAATGGTGACGATACACTGGACCGCCCATTACTGGGATTTTATTTAACAAAAATATCTGACAGCCGAAATGAGATGAAGATGACAAATCCATCAATGTTACCAAAGAACAGAAATCACTTTTGTTTTAGCCGAACTATTAAGGCTGCTCTTCCCTTACAGTAAAGCTTTGATCTGCTTCTGACTTTATGCTGCAACATCTTTTACCTGAGAGTCACAGTGACCAGAATCCTACTGATTTTGATGTTAATTTTCAGGTCAAACACCTGTGGGTGAGAGTTTACAGTGCTTCTACTCTTTTTTTTTCTTCCTAAATCCACACATATTTCTTTAAAAATCACGACCTTCACATGAACTTGTACCTTCATGAAATTCAGAGGAAACCAGACGTCTTTAAGGCTGTTACACTGCAGTGAGTGAACAGTTTTCCCACCACCAGATGTTTGACGTACGTACAAATGAACACCAAAATTAACCAGTAGTACCATTTTCTGAAGTCTTCCTCCCTTTGTGCTTCCACCACAGCCAGAATCAGAATCCCAATCAGTGCAAACTAACAGACTGACATTAATTACAGGGAAAAAGAAAAAATATTATATTCGCATGATTCGCTTCACAAAATATATTCTCACCATTTGCACCCACGCAGACACAAAACCTATAAAAGAACAAAAACTGGACATTGTTTCAACCACTCAGTCTGTCAGCAGTCCCCAAGGCAGGAGAGGAGCGTCCTCCTGAAGCAGACTCTTTAAACAGAGTCCAGTTCAGCGCCTCACCACAGCAATCAGAGGCGTCTCACAGCTCCGTGTGAACATCTGACAGAGGGATGGTGACAAAGAGAGAGGTCAGTGTGAGTGATTATTGCAGAAGGTGCGCGTATTGGCTGTGGCGAGTGGGGAGTACCCGTGCCCTGCTGCTTCGCTGTGTGGTTCGCTTCCTCCTGGATTCTGGCCTGCAGGCGTTTGATCTCCTGGTCGTAGTCGGTCCACTCTGCCACGATCCTTACCGCAGCCTGCAGCTTGGGCTCTTTGGTCATTGGGTTGTTACACTGATATTAACAAAATGATTAGAAACAGACAAAATTATCAACTTTGTGCTCCTCTTACTGCCACATAATGTGGTTTGGTAATCATGCAGGTGATGAGAACAGAACGCATCTTCAAAATGTTGCTGTTTCATAGATTTTTTCACATGTAAAAAGACTATTCTCCCTATTTTTAAACCTTCATGGCATGAGATAGTTTAGAAATGTGCAGAGGAGGGATAGGGGGCAAAAGATGTTGAATATGCAGCTGAAAGGAAGTAGGAAAAGAGGAAGATTCTTGGATGTAGTGAACGAGGACATGCAGAGGGTTGGTGTGAAAGAGAAGGATGCTAGAGATGAGGTGAGATGGAGACAGGTGATCCACTGTGGTGACCCCTAAAGAGAACAGCTGAAAGAAGGAGGAGGCCTTTTTTTTTAAATGTGAAATTCTTAGGCCTGCCTGCCCTCTAGTGGTTGTTAGGTCACATGACAATCTTTAGAAAACTCCCATCACTCCTCTCTGAAACCCTGTCAAACTGTAAAGATGTTTTTTGCTTTTTGTTTTTTTTTGTTTGTCTTGTTTGTATGTTTTTTTTTAAACTTAACGTGTTATATATATTTCTTCTTTCATTGCACTTATTGAGAAGTTATCTTTTTGTTAAATGAAAAGTTGTAAATAAAGTATTAAAAAAAACTGTAAAGATGTTTTAAATTAGTTTAAAAAAACAAAACACTGTTACCAGATCTATTGTTTTGGCACTTTTCTTGGAGCTGTCATCACACCAGGTCTCACACCACAGCCACTCCTGAGGTAGAGACTTTATGGGCACCTGGTGGATCATATTGTTGGGAAGATCCTGAGAAAAGAAAATAAACACAACGAACAAAGATTAGGAGAGAAGCAGGGACCGGGACAGAGCTTAACTACAGGCAGAGAAGGGAAAACTATTGTTATGAAGGTTCAACCATAATGTTAGAAGCAGCATCTGCCTTCCCTGTGTGCTTTCACAGTTTGCTGTCTTTATGCTTTCCTTCAGTTGCATAATAATCAAGTTGCAATCATAGACTACAGTTTGTCCTGTCGCTGTGCTCAAGGACATCAGAGCCTGAAATGTAAAAGCTGCTGAACAATGCTGCAATCATAAAAGCAGTGATGCGCTGTCATGAAATCAGAAGCAGAACAGAAGACAACACGTAAACACGGGGCACTGAAGAGGAACAGACACCTTAAAATGAGGCTGCTCTGAAGTCCTCACTGAAATAAATAAAAGAGAACTCTGGAAAATATTTTTATTCTTAATTAATCTAAAAACATATTGCCGTTTTGCATTAAACACGTGATTCAGATCCCACGTGCACATCAAAAACAAATGTGGACAGTGAGCGAAGAGACCGTCAGACCTGGTCGAGGTTGGAAAGGCTGTTGGGGTCTTGGCTGAGCCCCTGGTACTGTCCTCTGAGTCGGTCTCCTGCAGCTATTTTCCTGAACTTCTTCAGATCGACCACGTACAGCGCACTGCAGAGGACAAAGGAAGGTAAAATTTGAAAGGAAATTTGAAAATTGAAGGAAAGCGTTAAAAAAAAAGATCTATAGGCTAACCTTTTATCTTTGAAGATAATTGATGTTGAAACTTGTTACATTGCAGCAGAGTGAGCGGAGAGTACCTGATGTGGTATTTGCGTCCAGCGAGGTGGCTCGCCCAGTATCCGGACTTCCAGAAGCGATAGCCGTCCATCTCCCGCCGGCTCTCGCAGAACGGAGTGTAACCGTACGGCGCCCCCTCCAGGTCGAAGTCACGCAGCTCCTTCAGGTCTGTGCGCACAATCTGATGGAGAGTTTAATTTTTCAAAGTGATGTCTCATAATGCTAGCTTTGCTGTCGTGCAGAAAACCAGCAAGGACCCACATTTTAGAGAAAATGTTTCACATTTTGTAAAAAAAAAAAAAAAGAGAAAGAAAAGAAAAGCCCCCCCAAAAAAACCCCTAAATGTTTAATGCCGTGACTGTCTGAGTCTAGTAACTCAAATCACATGGAGCACAACTGTGTGCTTCCTAACTTTTCTATAAAACTTGAGCTACTTCCAAACCTTCCAGCACTTTACGGTAGTCCTGAGGAATATTAGATTTAACAGGTTCTCTGAATCTGGCAGTTTCCTCCTTTACTGAGTAGTAAAAGAACAAACATTTGGACAGATGCAGAATGAACGACTGTGTTTGAACAGCTCCATGTGAGCAAACCTGGTCGGCGTCCACGAACAAGATCTTGTCGACAGCGAGAGGGAACAGCACGTCCAGGAAGAGGATCTTGTAGCCCCAGATGATCCTCTGCTTCTCGGTCTGCTGGTGTAACCAGCGGGGCCACTTATACTGGACCAGCTCATACTGGAAGCCGTACTGCTTCGCCATGTGGGGGATGAACTCCTGAAAGATGGAGACACACAGAATTAGAGCTGGCAGTGTGTGCGCACACATGATTTTCCCTTTTGATAACATGCAGCCACATTTAATTAGGGCATAAATTCATAAACAGGCACGGTGATTAAGAAAAAACAGAAGTTCTGAAGAAGAGGTGTTTTTCTTCAAGGATGGACGACAGCTGACATCTGACGTACGACCAGCGGCTGGCACATTTATTCAAATTGCACTCAAACATTTGATGTTTACCAACTTGTACAATCTTCAAATTAATTCATGCGCAAAGAGCTTGTATCTACTGATTGATACTGATTGCAAAATTACTAAAATATTCCCAAACAACCTAAACCCAAGTTAAAAAAAAAAGGTTTAATAACACGCCTCAACGCAGAAATACAAAAGATGTGAAATGAAATGAACATAATGTAAACAGCGTAAAAAAAAAAAGTGTGTCACAGAATTTGAGTTTTGATGCTTTATTAATCATAAAGCTGCGTCCACACTGGACTGAACCAGAGACCACAGAAAATGAATGACATTCCTCGATTTCTAGCAGCTACTGGGGGCCGTCAGCTTCAGAGCAACATCTGACGGTAGGTCGCCTACGAATGTTCAAGGCTCCGGTTGCCAAGGTAACCCTCTGATGTATTTACAACAAAGTCACATGTCAGTCCACAGTATCCTGCGCTCTCACAGATGGTCGCTTCAGTCGCTCACCTGAAAGTTGAGAAATGTTTATCTCAGGTCCCGCACACTTCACATCACCAGCGGTTATTTCGCACGTAGTTGCTAAAAAGCTTCAAATGTATCCAAGTTTGTTTCTGCCATGTAAATAAAATGCCAGGCCGAGTCGAAATTTCAAGTTATCTCATAATTTCGAGTTAGGTATCTCAAAATTACGACTTACTAAGTACTTAGTTACTTCTGAGTCAAAACTTTGAGAAACCAACCTGAAATTTCCACTTACTGATGGCAATTTTTTTTATTATTATTATTATTATTTCTTCCCAGTGGCAGACGCAGGCTTCCATACCAAATGTCATTGACTTTCTATGGTCTCTAGTTGCCCATCGCTTCCAGTATGGATGCAGTTTTAGCTTGTGCCAAAAAGTGATCACTGATGTTTGTATGTGTTTTTTAATGTCTAATATCTTTGTTTATATTGGTAAATAGGCTGCAGTTAACAGGGTTTATGAAGGGTTATATATAGAATAAAGAAATAACCTGTTTTGCAAGCATCCTCATGACTCTACATTACTGTATCTACTTTCTGCTCTACATTATAATCAATCAGTCCTTTTTGGCTACTTAAAATTATCTTAATGAACTGATATGCTGTATTTGTTGCAATTTCTGCTGCCCTCTTGGCCAGAAAAAACTAATCGCAGCTTCTGCCTTATGAAAGAAATGTCCTTTCTGGCTCAAAATTACTTGATATAATTCATGGCCGATACTGTGTGTTTGACGGATTATATGTCAACAAGTCATTTGCAGCAGCTTAAATACCAGCAGTCACTTTGTGGCAGATGATCACTTTCTGCCACAACACCTGTCTTTAACACGCTAGCTTCACAGTGCAAAATCTGTGTGGTGTTGGGCTGCTCTGATGTGAGACTAGAGCAAATACTCTGCTGCTTTCACTGCTAAGAAGTGGGTTTCGTGTGCGCAGCCTCGTGCACTTTTAACCAAGCAGCACCAAACTGAGTATTTCCGGCAGCGCGTCTTAAATGTTCATTTCCTGCTGTGTGCCACGTGTGAGTAACTTCAGACAATTTCCCGACCTGATTTTCCCAAAATAATCCAGAGTTCATGTGTGAAAACAGCTTCAGTGAGGTGGTTGTTAACATTTCTTCGCACCAGCTGTATTTGGCAGAGTTAGGAAGGTTTAGTCTGCTTTGATGGCGAGGACATAAAAGTTGAGACACAAATATTCCTTTGGTCCTGTTCTGTCAGAGTACTGTACCGTGGGGTGTACTGTCATACGTAGTGCATTCACTCCCTATACTTGCATTAAACAAATACCATCCTTTTACTGAAAGCTCCATCCCTCCATTTTCCTGTAAGCAGAGGTTGTTACACTTGTGTTAAAGCCTGCAATGCATCCAGTGTCCTATCCACTAAACTGCAACACCTTCAGGAACCAACAGTATCACCTACACAAATTCTTTTTATACACATAAAAACTAAAGAATACTTTACAAATAAATAAATTTAAAAAATCTGGGAATAATCCCATCCCTGCTGCATGTTTCACCTGCAGCTTCACATCCCTGTTGGACAGAGGAAAAAACTGCAGCCAGTGGACAAGATTTCCACATCAGTGATGAGATGCCGGCTGAGTTTTAAAGTAACACCAGTGGCAAAAATAGAATAAAATAAAGTAAAATCCTACCTTAAAAGTGGGAGACAGGGTAGTTCTTGAGGAACCAGAACTTGACAGGAGTTTTGGTATGCTTTAGAACTGACAGCATCATAATCCTGAGAGGGAAGGAGTAAAAAAAATAATAAAAAAGACTGAGAAGAAAAAAAGACTCTAAAATCAATAGTCTTTGTACACGTAAGAAGGAGGGATGTTAGTTTTCGAGGATTTTTCACTGATACAAAAATCCCCTTTCTTTGCCTTGTCGCATCAGACACCCACCTGAGGAACCTCTCGTAGAGATGCCCCGAAGCCACAGAGAAGATGTTGATCACGTCGTCCTTGTCCTGCTTTGGCTCCTCTGTCTTCCCTCCACCTGTGAAACCTCTGAAAGACAAAATGAAAAGGAATTACTTGACTTTTTTCAACATCTGAAAAATCAACAAATACAAAGTTTACAATTCAGAGAGATCTTTGAGGCACTGTTTTGAGCTGCACCTGGTCAGGGAATTCCAGAAACCAGTGTCGTTTTCCTCCGTCCCATCACTCAGGAGCTCCTCGTTGAACTTGTCTGGTTTCTTCTGGACCTGATCAAAACACAATTATAACTCAGTTACTTACAACATACTATGTGAGAAAAATATGCATTAGTCTAATATTGATCAAATATTGTTTGATGTTTTTCTGATTCAAAAAGGACAGAAACTTTCTTATATGCTTTAGAAAAAATTTCCAGAGTCAAATATGAAAACAAAGCAGTGTGATTCCAACTGAGGTTACAATTTTTATCATAAAGCTTCTATATTTTTATATCTTACATAAACTTGCTCAGAGGAGGCCTTTTAAGCTAAAAATCATCATTAAGTCCAGCAGCATACATTATTTTAACTTACTGGTTGGTTGGTCTTGCTCATGTGACAGCTGCTACAGCGATGTGCAGCCTGTGTGACACTTCTGCAACCCGGTTTCCACAAAAGTTGAAACGCTGTGTAAAATGTAAACGGGATCATTTACAATGAAATGCTACAAAGACAACATCCCCAGTGTTGTAGTTTAATTAATTATGGATGGATGGATATGCTAATTTCAAATACAGTTTGAAAGGGCCTCTTATGACTCATTTGTTGTTCAGTTAAATGGCTAATGTTGTCAGCTGATAACAGGTCTGGTCTGCAGGCAGCCCAGTTGTGTCTTAAAAGCCTGATTGGGGAAAAAGGACTGCAAATAATCCATGACTAGAAGTCCGGTGTACTGTACATTGCACTGCAAAAATGCTGTCTGCATGGCACCATACGCATACCATGTGGATTTTACCCATATTGTGTGGATGTCTCCCTAGATCTCCTGTACGTGTTCAGGTTCTTGCAGTTTAATGACCTTGTGTATGTGTTTTTCTTGGCTTTTAAGAGCTTTGATTGGCACTTATGGATCCAGCAGCAGATTGTTTTCACTGACGTTGGTTTTCAGGAGCATTCCTAAGTCCATGCAGTGATTGCCACTGCAGAAATGTTTTTGGTATGACATGTTATGTACATCCCCAGCAAACGTCCCTCCGTGGGGCCCCTGTGGGAGTACTCGGGCCCCACCCTCCATTCAGGGCCCAGAAGACTAAAGGTGGTCATACAAAATATCGACTTTGCACGTTTCACTAAATTGCTGTATATATTTTCTCATTGTCGTATTAAAATAAGCTAAGTGTTTACTGTCTAACATTCATACTCTGACGGCTGCATCGGAGAGCAACTTGGGGTTCAGTATCTTACCCAAGGATACTTTGGCATGCAGACTGGAGCATAGATGACCTGCTTTGTCTCCTGAGCCACAGTGACTTTTGTACTGTAGGTAACAGATTTTGACAAGCACTGCATGGAATTTAAAAAAAGAAAAGGGGGGGGGTTTTGAAATACTGTAACAACTTTGATGCTCCATCCAGTGCTGGATGGGAAAAATTAAATCCTTCGAAATATCCGCATTTCTAAGAATATCGCCTCATGTCCATTAGTTAACCCCACTAAGAGTTCATCTGGTACACACCAGTATCTTCTGGTCTGTATTTTGGAAATCAAGGTTTTATTCAGGATTATGCTGTTAATAAATATTGATGTGGCTATTCTTATCATGAGAAACGATATAAAAAAAATTGCACCAAGCAACATCAGCACACCCTGTGATTCTTAGCAGCTGCACACCCACACAGAATCATTTCAAATTGATCCCTTTAGAGTTTTTCACAGTAACCAGTATGGAGTTTAATGCTACAGCCAGATGGTTTTGGAAACCAAATATGATCCAGCATCTTTTACTCTTGTATGTATAATTAGATTTGGGTGTTTCTCAAGTCTGCTCTTGCTGACTTGACGGATACTGTGTGGAATTACTGTAGTAGTCTGTGGTTTGGCTCAGAAAGTTGCCCTGAGGTTTAAAGCTGCATCTCTTCTCTTAACTGAATACATTTTATGAAAATAATTGTTGCAAGAGGGGGGATTAAGTGAATTTTCCACCTAGAATATTAAGCTTCTTGCCAACAAATTGGCTTGAAAAAGTCTTATAATTGCTTTACTTTTCCTGCAAGGTATTCAGAGAGTTACAGTGAATATTACCTCAGCAATCTGGCTTTTTACACATTGTTTACTGTATGTTTATACAGCATCCAGCTTCCTCTGGGAGATATATTTGAATAAAAGTTGCATTAGAAGCTGCAGGTAAAAGTATCTTTCCAAGGCCGCGTTAAACCCCAACAGAATGTATAAAAATGGTTTTCTGAAATGGAAATGTTGAACACCCTACTGTATGTTATGTATACTGCATGTACCGCCCTTTTAAAATAGGGCTCATGTTGCTTCTGATTGGGCAACACTTCTGACACAGCCGACATATAATAGAATCTCCCTTCAACCACAAATATGCCAACAAATGTGTTTGATTACTATGACTTAGGTCATTAATCCAGACTGCCAATAAAAGGGACCTTCTAGCAGGATATTTTTATTCTTTGACTGTACTGCTAACTTTGCACAATTAAAAATTCAACCCCCCCCCAGTTCAGCCTCTGTCTGAAACGTAGGTTCAGCTCCCTTTTCTCTCCTTTTGAGCAAACTTTCTTCTGATCAGCTGCACACGCAAACAGCAGGCGGATGCTCACGGCCAGAGTTGTGTGTCCCTTAAATTGACCATATTGAGAGTAGTTTGAGACCGACTGTTCGGAGCAGACTGAAGCCTGAGCTTTTGGCTCATAGGGATTACTTGCACATAGCTACATTGAACTCATTATTTAAAACATTAAAAAAAAATTAAAAAAGAAAGAATATTGCAGATTTGTGATTAGTGATTAGATTCAGATTAGTGTTAGGGTTACCACGTATGATGGCTCAGACCTCGGGGTTAGCCAGTGGTCAGAAAGGCCTAAGAATGTGCAATGCTATCTTGCTATAGCCACCGCTCTTCTGTAATGCTTCTGGAAACTTGGAGGCTTTGGGATTATACAAAATGTCTCTCTGGCTATGGAACAACTTGACATCGCCTCCTAAAACTACTGGAGTTGGTTGTGAAGGCGATCCAAGTGCCACCCAGACGGTCTGGGAATAGATCAGTAATTCTTATCCTGAATGTATTAACACTGAAATCAAAAGTCAGTGTCTAGAGAGGAGCAGATGAAGGCAAAGTTTCCTGCGAAAAAAAAAGTATGCGTTTATTGTGTATTTAATTTTAGACACATTCAAGGCGGTAGATTTAGTTACATTGCTCTGCAGGCTGTCCAAAAAGTTCAGCTTCCTGTTTTCAGGTCTCTTCATGTCTCCACATGGTGCAGACTCACCCAGCAGTGTAACTCTTCTCATCACCGAGAGCTGAACTCATCTGAGCAGCCAGAGACCTTGGCACCAGGCTCTGCTGCGAGCTGTCATTTATCAGCAGAATGTCAGCCTCAACCATCTCTCAGATGAGAAATTAAAAAGAAGGCTGAGGGAACGAAGGAAGGAATGGAGGAAGAGATGAGCGCAGCTCGGGTGGCTGTGTGCCAAAAATATCTTAGTTACTGTAAAATCAGTTTCACAAAGATTGCCATAAGGAGCCTTATTCCTCAGATAATCCACACCGGGATTCTCTGCACACTCTAATCTTGTGCTCTCTGTATGAATGTAAGCACAATGGTGATCACTGAAAACCACTTCTCGCTTTACAATAAGATTCTTACTGGAAAAGCTGGGACCTCCCAGTCCAAAGACACGTCTCTTAGGTCAATTGGTGATGCTAAATTTGCCGTAGGCGCGAATCGCTGTCTGCCTCCTGTGATAGACAGCTTCTTGTGCGGGATGTGCCCTGCTTCTCCCGACTCCACATCCACTGGGATGGTGTGACTGCGGGGTATGGTTCGTTTTTCAGATGTAGGAGGGAGAGCTAGGGCAGGATGGCGGCATCAGTTGGGGAGAGTGGCACACCCAGCACGCATTCGCTAATTAGTCTCTCCCCATATAGCATGTGGAGGAGGTTTTGACAGACTGAGCACGGGAGCAGGAGTGCTCTGAAGCTGGACAGCTGTAAAGCATTTTCCTTCCTTTCACAAGTTCTAGTTTAATGCTTCTGTTTTTTTCATAAATCCATCAGTGGATACGTACAGAACAAGCTGAATTGTCAAGCTTTAACCAGAATCTGCGACCAAGCCCGAACCTCTGACTCTGGCTTTGAAATAAAGACTTCAGGACATTTCTGGTGCTGCAGAGCGCTGGCTGCCAGCTTTCTGTTTACAGAGCCAGACTAAGGCAGATTGGCCGTATCTGCTCCACAGTGTGCAGGGAGACCAGCGGTGATCTGAATGTGCAGATTTAAGGCACATGCTGCTTCTTGATTGATGTCAAGCTTATCTCTGCAGATTATCTGACTAGGCACTTGCAGCGAGCTAAATCACAGGCCTGCATGCTGCCTGTGTGTGTGTGTGTGTGTGTGTGTGTGTGTGTGTGTGTGTGTGTGTGTGTGTGTGTGTGTGTGTGTGTGTGTGTGTGAAATTGTCTGGAACTGTGTCAGCTGTCCATCCTCTGCTGGCAGTCCTGCAGAAGTGGTCACGAATAAAATAATCAGTCACCAACCACACAGCACGGGTGTTTTTAGGCTTGGATCAGTGCTGTGTACTGAAGTGAGAGGATTGGAAAGTAAAATTGCTACAATCAGTAGTGTTTATTGTCATGTTGACCTCAGCAGAAATTAATTGCTTTAGTTAGATGTCCTCAGTGATGGTGTGTCATTTCTGTTTCTAATCACAAAATCAGAAACCGTCATGGCTGTTAACACAAAGGCTTCTGTAAAGCTTTGGTATCTTTGATGTTGCCCCCAGTCTGTTTAATATGGCAGTAAATAAGAAAACAAATTGATTAAATCAAAGAAAATAATAGAAACCTTTACTCAGTACTAGATTTTTATTAACTTTTTTTTTTATTATTAACTTGTCTTTGAATTGTATGTTTTTCTATGTTTAGAAAAAGATTGCTTTGTAGGTGGGGTACAGATCAGTTTCATACTTCGAGCCACCCTGTTCGAAAAAAAGAAAAGACTGCATAGAAACCCAATTTCTTAGCGCATGTCGACTGTCTTTGGTTCTCGTCACACCCTGTTGAGGCTCCCTTTTAAATACCATGAAAGCTTCTCCACAGGGAGCTACTCGTGTAGAAAATTGGATAAACTAGAATGCAAATTCACAAAAGTGCTGCCCTGATTTTATATGATTTAAGCCCTGTTTAAGCACTAAGATATGTGGTGTGTGTGTGTGTGTCATTTAGATGTCTCTTTTCAGGTCGATAAGGTTATTTTATTTCGACGTATGCAGGAAGACTTTACCATTCATATGCTCGCACAGTAAGTCTTTGAGAAATAAGAAGCAATACATGAAAAAGTTTAATAATTGATTCCATGCAGTGGCATTACTACACTTGTACATAGTGCCCAGTGTTAATGCAAAACTGTTCTCTACCTGTAGTAATTCTTGTACATTTTATGATCTATTGTACCATCAGACTCTTGTCAGAGCCATTTTTGGGAAGCCATTCCACCTCCTTTTAATCTCGCTGTGCAGAAATTGGCTGCAGTTCAGCAGAGGGCATAGATGAGATAGTCATCAATGGATGTAAGTAAATGATGCTAAACTGATAAAAAATAATTATTTACTTCAGCATGCAGCCAAAAAAGGACACTTTCTAATTTAGATTTTTGCAAATATAGTATTTATATGTCTATACTGAAATGAAGCAACACTTATGTCTTGGGGCAGATAATATTAATTGTATACTAAAATGAATAATTAAAAATTTACCTTTATGCTATTATTGAACTCACCAATGAATTATGTTGGACATTCATTTCACCACTTATTAAGAACAATTTAATGGATCACAATAAATCTGATCAAATCTTTCCATTAATTGCAATTAAAAGGATCTTCTCAGGAGAGTACCATCATCAAGCTTTATGGCCAGAAGCCTGCAGATTAAATACTGATCAGCCTGATTTTTACTATGTACAATATTTTGTGCATAGCTGCAATATTATCATTGCTAACATGACAATCAAAGTTAAACCTGTGACTGTTGTAGCAATTTGTATCTTGTCACAGCAGTTTGTGCGGTTCGGGGACTTCCTGGTGAACTTCATTTCCATGAAAAAAGTATGTAGGAGTGTTTCCTGTATTCAAATAGTTTTTTTTTTTTTTTTTTGAGGTGCACTTTGGGAAGAATAGCTCAGAGAGTTATTTTTTGTTTGTTTATTTCTTTGTTTTTAAGTGAAATATGGCCATCTCAT
Source organism: Pterophyllum scalare (assembly GCA_024447675.2). NCBI lineage: Eukaryota > Metazoa > Chordata > Actinopteri > Cichliformes > Cichlidae > Pterophyllum > Pterophyllum scalare. The sequence continues at coordinate 181,871 of JAMQGT020012526.1, read as the reverse complement.
ATCATAAGAATAAAAGCATTTCAATTAAACGAGAGTGCCTTGGGCGTTTTTGGCTTTCGAGTCTCTCATTTCATACTTGAAAATAGAAAATAAAATTTTTTTAAAAACTAGAGAAAGGTTATAATACTGGTAAACTTTAGCCAACCCCCCTTTTCCAGTCGCTTTTTTACAGTCAGGAGTTATTTTTGATTTATTTATTTGTGTTTGCACCTCCCGCCACCAGGTGGCGCTTTCTTTTCCTTTTTTCCATGTGGGTGTTGTGCAAATTTTGATTTGATTGAACTCCCTCAATGTGGGCACTATTTGGGTCTATTTGGAAGTGCTAAACAGAACCGTTGTTAAAAGTGGAACCTTTTGGTCAGGAATAAATGGAGCCTTCACTAAGGCTTCTGAATCTGAGTACTTTTAAGCTGCTTACAAAAAGTATATGCAAGTGGTCAATTTAGAAATTATTTTGGCTTTCAGACTGCTGCAAAGAAAATGTCATAAATATACATTTACGTTTATGTTTTAACTATACTGTCTGTGCCGATTTAATTATATAATACATCGTTTGTATATGCAAATATAAAATTTCATAAAACCTGAAAAACAAACAAAAAAAGATCTTCTTTATGTAAGCAATCAGCAGAGGAATTTTCTCATTGGTGTCTGTTAGTTAAAAGTTTAACAATACTTTTTTGTTTTGTTGTTTTGCCGCAGAAAATATTAAATTTTAAAATACATCATTTTAAAAGCGGGCTTTTTATGTAAGGAAGAAATGTCATTATCAGTATCTCAATAAATACGTCAAACTTTTAGTTTTGATTACTGTTCATGTTCTCAGGGATTTCACAGAGAAGTTTGTTCATGCATCAAAACATTTAAAATATACAAATATTTCTATAGAAATCTTTGCATCATATGTCAACAGAATAAAATAAAAATTCTAAACTAAAAAATAAATTAATCAGAAAGACACAAGGCCATATCTGTAACTATAACTTCAAAGCACAGCTCTCCCCTTCGGCAGCACTTACATGTTTCAGTTTCACTCCTGTTTTTATATTCTTAAGGTTTGACATGGGGGTTAATTAATAAAATATTTTCTTCCTAAACTTGCATAAAAATTGTTTTGGTTTCTGGCCGTTGACAGCAGTTTGTGATTTATGAATTGGAAATTTTCAAAATCCCTTTGGTTAAAATATTTAGCTTTCATGTGTAAACAAGAAAGTTGAACCTGTCTTTATCAAAGGTTCAGATTTACATAGATGATGGCATTTCATTTCAAATCAGTGTTATTTTTAAACAAACTAGTTCAGAAAACTTCAAAGTTTCACCTTCTTCACCTGTAGAGTCTTCCCTTAAATTTGTATACAATAAATGGAGTATCTTCTTTTTATTTCTGCCCTCTTCCACCAGTGAGTCTCCTACTTAAAACCAAATGAAACCTCCTCTCAGTTGAATGGTCACAGTTGTATTTGAAAGTTAATCGCTGGGACAGGATCAATGCTGCATGACTCATTAATGACTCCAGTCTGAGAGTATTCGTGTTTTTGTGCTTTCAGTTCCTCTTACAAGCTGTTGCTGCTGTCTAACACAAACAGGTTACACTTGTCTACATGACATCCTTATGTGTTTAATTTGTAACTTTAGAGAAGGTGTACTATGCTGATGGATTTTTTTCCCCCTCTGGGCTGAGTGTCCCTCTGTAGCTCTGTAAGTCCATTTTAAATATAGTAATTACAGTAAACATGTTCAGCCTAAAATGATGAGGACTTGGGTGTTAGGTGTTTCATAGGAAAATGAGTGCAATGAAATGGTTCATATATCACAACCAGCCTGCTGGAAGGTCAGATCGAGCCCACTGTTGTATTTGCAAAGTGTGACAATTGCAGTGACTTGCAGGGCAATGTTTAATTTATTTTATATAAAGCACTGTATTAAAGAGGATCACATCATGAGAGAGGTTGTCTGAGATGCTAATTTACAAAAGCCATAACTGATGGCCCACCGTACCACACTAAAATAAAATGCTAAGGAACTATTTACATGTATATTTGATTTGTGACATAGCACCACCCTTCTGCGCTACGCAGTGGCTGTAGCACTGCTGCCTCACAGTAAGAGAGTCTCAGGTTTGAATCTCCAAGCCAGCTGGGGCCTTTCTGTGTTTGCATGTTCTCCCTCTGCCTGTCCTTCCCTCCACAGTCTAAAGAGATGCTCATTGTGTTAACTGATGTTTCTAAATTGACAGTAGTTGTAAATGGGAGCATGGATGGCTGTTTGTTTCTATATTTCGGCTCTGTGATACAGTGACAGCTGGTCCTCTTGACCCTGAATTGGATGAGCGGTTAAGAAAATGGATGGATGGATGATTCCTTTGTAATGACAAAAGATGGTCTGAGGTCAGAAAATTGACACGGGTTAAGCACCTATTTCTGAAATTGCACATATTTTTCTAAAGACAAAGGAGACTGTTCATCTTAGGATAGACATCACGTTAGATGGGACTGATCATGCCTTGCTTACTTCCTGTCATAAACATACTGTTGCAATGGTGGCTGTTCATATTAAACATGGACAAAGTTTCAGGTAGTAGTAGATTATTTTCTACTCCTGGCTCTAGATGATGTCAAAGACAGTGTAATAATTTGGTCATCTGAGGGACACAACTCTGGCTGTAAGCACGTACGCGCCCCACCCCCTGCTGTACAAACCTTCTGCTTATAAGGAACAGCCAATCAGAAGAAAGCTGACTTAAAGGGAGGGTGACAGAAGCTAAAACAGCTTGGCTGAGAAAGAGGATGAACTGTGGCGATGGACCATAGACAGTAAGAAAAGAAAAAAAAAAAACTGGATGCAGCTTCCTGGTTGGAAAAATGAAGCCAATAGTGCCCTAAACCTGCGCCAGGTTTGGCACCAGAGCAGATGGACTGGACAGGCAACCAACTCTGACAGGGGGGCAATAGACTTAGCTCACTTTGCTATTTCAGTACCAAAAAAAAAGAAAGAAGGAAAGAAAAAATAGGACAGATTCATGCTGCTACCTTAATAGCCTACATAAACATAAGCATAAACAAATGGTGTGGAATAGCCATAAATGCACAGTGCACTCATAGCAAGTCAGTTCATGACAACCTCACCAGCTGAGGATGAGCCTTTTTAGTTCTAAGGAGACAAATATGACTTCCTCAGTTGTCCTCTCCATGTCACATCCAGCTGTTTGAAACCAAGGTGGTGACAGCAGAAACACTAATTTCGAGACTTCAAAACAGAACTCAGTGAGTGATGTCACAGTAGCTGCACCCATCTTATACTGTCTATATACTGCTCAGTATAAGCTAAATAAGGATTATTTTGAACTATGAAGCAAGCGAAGCTAATTAAGTAGAGCCCAAGATTTAAAATATGGAACTGGAAACAAATAAAATAACTCCCATCTAAATGTGATATGTTATTATGCAGTGGTCCAGTCCATATGGGATCAAACTGGACTGCATGTGTGAACATACAGTACAGTAAAGTTGTGGGCTTTGTGGGGTGTGCACTGGAAGAGTGTATCCATTGGCTGTTGGAGATTTTTGTCATGTTACTGTGCTAGTGGTCTACTTTCCTCAGTCAGCTTGGAACACAATTAATTTGTGAAGCTCAGCTACGCCAGAGGTGGTTCCCTTTTTCCTCTCTGTTGTGTTAAGGCCAAGCTGACACTGACTCATCTGGTAGTCTCGATTTGGAAGTCGAACAAACAAGCTCGTAAAGCTAGCAGCGTATGCTATTTATTTTTCTTTACATGTTACAGACCGTGTATCCTGATATGTCACCCCCACTTGTTTGTTGTCAGAGGCTGTGAGACAACCTTCATCTGACTTTCATTGAGAACCTTCGTCTTGTCTGTTTTGTCTGGTTTAAAGAAAATTGTTTGATTTGGGTCTTTAAGTGCAATCATTGTGCCAAAAGACTAAACATCTGAGAGGGGCTGCAGAGGTGGCTTATAATCTTCAACACTAAGTGAGCCCTTTCACGTCACTCACAGTCCTTTGACCATTTGCTATATAAAAATATTGATTTGTTCAGCTTTAATCATAATGGTCTTTTGTTTAAATGCATACTTTTTTAGAGCCCGCTTATCTCCCATTTCATAAAAACTGATGACACTGTTAAGCTTTTAATCATAAGTAGTTAAGCCTATTAAGCAAAGTATTTAAGCCTTGTTAAGCCTTCAGAATGATTACACTTAACCATGAAATTTAATTGGGAGTAGGTAGCCTTCTTTATTTTGGGAAATTCCCAAACTCTGCTCCTACTGATCAACTAAAGGGAACAACAAGCTGCATTTATTTTTGTCTGACATCATTGGTTAGCTCACAGCAGTCATCTCTTCATGAGCACATTAATTGTTCTGCCGCTACGAGCGAATCTGTCTCCATCGATCACTGGGATTGCACTGCTGCGCATTTAGCTAAGAGTTTATGCAGTGAAAATTGAAAAGTGTGATAAGAGCCAAAATCATTAGTTCTGTGGGTGTTCTCTGCAGCTCATTGTGTTCATCGGCGCTTCTTTTGTCTTGCTGTCTGTCCCCCTCTCTCTCTTTGTCATTCAGTTTTTGTGTCACACAGTGGGCTCTGTAGCTTTCTGCTGCTCTGTTTGTTGTGCTGTGGGTGTCCTTCCATTATAATGCAGCTTGGCTTTGCAGCATTTTGGTTTTACAGTGAGGAGCCACACGTGCACAGGGAGAACAAGCAAACTCCGAACAGAAGGATCCAAGCCGACCAGTGTGTTCCACTGTCTTTCTGTGAGGCAACATTGCTAACCACTGTGCTGCTCCATCCATCCATCCATCGTCTTGGGTTGTGGTGGCACCAGTTCCTCCTAGAGGATCCTGTGGCATTTCAAGGCCAGGTGAGATATGCTATCTCTCCAGGTAATTTTGGGGCTACGTCTGGTTTCCCCCCAGTTCGGGCGTAGCCCTAGAGGGATCCTGATTTCATGCCCCAACTGGCCCCTTTCAACATGAAGGAGAAGCAGCTCACCCTATCTCTAAGGCTTAGCATAGCCACCTTACACAAGGAACTTATTCAACCACCACCACCATGCTGCCCTAAATGCATGCAAACTGAGGTAAACATGTCATAGTTTTAAGGGAGGTTCCAGAATAAAGAGTGCACTGACCACAAGATCAGACAAGAGAATCACTGCAAAGCCCATCTTTTTAGCTCATTGAGCTTGTTTATAGTTATTAGGAGTCAATTTGTAACTGATATAAAAATCTGGAAGGAGAAGTGATAATCTTATCACAAACTATAAAAGCTGCACAAGTTGAACTAATGAAATATCATTGTGTCATTTTTTGCCATTTATCCATATTCAAATAATCTAGATTTAGACAGACAGTTACAATTTTTCTCAGACCCTATAATCACTATTATCCAAGTGGTCAGTGTCACTGTAATTTTATGGTGAAACCAACTTCATACTCACCTTTTATTGTTTGTCACGCTAAAAGCTGTAATTGGAAACATTTTAGTTATTGTAGGCCGCAGCGTGTCATCTCAACAAGACAGGATTATTGTCCAGAGACATTTTGCAGCCATGCTGGCAATTTATGTCTGACCGGGTTGACTCCTCCAACCAGCCCCCTTCACACTGTCACACAGTGCATGGGAAAACCATTTCTTAGTTCGTGGTGTGTTAAATGTGGATTTGTTTTTGTATATATGTATATATGTGTATATATATATATATATATATATATATATATATATATATATATATATATATATATATATATATATATATATATATATATATATATATATATATATATATAAATCAAAAACTTGTGTATTTTTACTTTCTAAAGTTATATGTGTTGTCATGTTGTGCCTTTTGTGTTAATTTCATCACATCTCTGGACTCACTTGCAAAAAAAAAATAGTTACTATCAGTTATGAAACAGCTCTTTATTCCTTTGTATTTGTCCTACAATTTCTCCTCTCTAGAAAGCCACTTGCCTAGTTTCATGGCTAAACAAACAGTTGATGTTCAAGCATTACATCCGCATGTGATAGCTGAACATTCAAAACAAGCCCGAACTACTAATAGCTGCTGTAATAGCCTCCACTCTTCTGGGAATCAGAAATACTGAGTTTTGCCCTTCATGCTCGGTGATTAGGCCTGGCTTGGAGAAGCAGGTGGTGCATCCACAAAAATGTTGGATGGGATTCTTTGCTGATCATTTAAGTTCTTCCAAAACAAACTGGGAAAACTGTTTCTTTACAGTCCTGACTTTGTGCACACTTCTGTTCCCCAAACTGTTCCCACATGGCTTAAATAAAACTATTATCAAAAATATCACTGTATGATGTAGTAGTAAGACATCTCTTTATTTGGACTAAAGAGAATGGGTATATGGGTTTCTGGTGAGAAAGTTCTGCACCTGAAACATTTCAGCTGCTACGTATGTAGACACTGACCCGGAGATATTTATGCTTTTTCCAGCAAAATTTTTCTGCAGAACCATTTACTTATGGCTGCCATCAATGCCCATTTTAACAGCCTAACCAGCCATTTAAATGGTAGTTACCTTATGAGGCTTGACAAAAAATAATTAGCAATAAATAAGAAATACTTTCAGCGATGTTAAAGATTTTTAAAATGGTTATTTCTGAGACCTCATTGCCTGCTTCATGCCTGTATTACATGAAGAAACCAAAAAAAGGACAATTTGGCCCACAGTGGTTTGACATGCAAATATAAGACATCAGTTTGTATACCACACCAGTAATGGTAATGATCTTACCCTGGTCAGTCCTGTTGAAACTGTCTGACTCCATCAGTAGCACCCATTAAAAGCTGCAAACAACCTCAGCTGTGCTGAACACCGGCATGAAAAAGTTCATTTTTATTCGGCCACACCGAGCAAACTTGCCCGATTCCAGGCCCCTTCCTCCCATTTGTCCTTTTCCCCAAAATGAAATTCAAGTCAAAGAGGTTCTGTTCTTACAAAGTGGAAGACGAAGATGGATATGTCTGACTAACTGGAAAGGGACTGCCAGTGATCAATCCAAAGGTACAGTAGCAGGAGTATTGGGAGCAGTTGAGAGATGCACAAGGACACAACCCAGAGACTGACTGCAGTTTTAAAGGTTTATTTACATGTTCTTGGAATTTAACAACACTGGAAACAGCAGCAGGGAAGTCTGGGAGTCAGGGAGTCTGATGGCGGTGAATCTCTGCCAGAGAGGAAACATGAGTTAGACTCAGCCCGAGGTAAGTGTTCCAGAATTGATCTTAATTTCTGAAGGTAGTGGAGTTGGTGGCTTATTTGGTTATCTTTATCAACAGATAAATGCACAGGCTGGCAGGAGGAGTCCAGAGGAGACTGGAAGAGAGAGCGGTGGAGAGTGGGCGGGCAGGTTAAGTTGCCGGTGACAAAGAGGAAATTTCAGCCATCCTTTCATCAGAGGAATCACTGGAAACAGACAAGAGAGCGAGGTTAAACAGGACCCAAAGTTTTGAGGACGAGGAAGACAATTACCACCATCAAAGTGACAATGTGGCAGAAAATGGAGGCACAAGCCGGCGTTAAAATACTTCTCACTGATGAGAAGATGATGGACAATAGTAATGATTGAAGTCCAACAAACAGCAGCTCCACCCGCAGGTGTGCCCAGCTAGAACAGCTGGCCCACAACTCCACCTGAGGAGAGAGAGAGAGACACAGAGAGTGAGAGAGAGAGAGAGAGAGAGAAAGAAAGAAAGCAAAGTAAAACCCTCCAGACTGAGACCATGACACATAAAGGGCAGGTCAGCCATAGGTTTTTAATATTTATGGTCAGAGATGTGATGGATTTCTGTAGTTATCCCTTTTTTCAGTATTTACTGATGGAATCTGCAACAGTTTCCAGAACTGCTGCGTCAATTCACTGAACTAAATTGCTGATTGCTAAGAACCAGTAACTGTTACCCTGTTTTGATATTTAGTGACTTGTTTAGGGCACATTTCAATCCAAAATGTGAAATATTCTCTGGTTTTACTTGCTCCCATGTTTGGTTGTTGCGTCTTTCTGTTTTCTATCAACTATTTTTGTTTTCATCAAAGTTCTGTTTGAAAAAAACAAGCAAGCATGATTCATTTGTAAAATTAGTATTGGAAATAGTTTTCTGATTAATCCCTAATGGAAAGATAGCTGTAGACACAATATTAAACAATTTTTCCATCAACTGGAACAAACTATCAATATTCCAAGGAGCTTATTTGGAGGAAGGAGATTGATGTGAAGAGATTCATTAACTGATAAAACTCCTCCTGTGAAACTATGCATATCATCTGAGATGCTTTTGTTTTATCTCAGTTCTCTGGGTTGCCGCCTGCTGACAGTTCTGCTGTGTCACTTTCAAAAAACAGAGTGCTGACTTCATCTGTGATTTCCGTCGGCTCTGCCTTAACCTCATTTGCTCCTTCAGTGTTCGTGTATTCTCTGCCTTTTGATTCATTTCCAAAGGCCATTTTCATATTCCGAGTTAGTTTTACTGTCCAAGTCCGTTGGTCCATTTTCAACCTCACTAATTACTTTGGCATTAGTAATTTTTTCACCCCGGTTCATAATTTCAAATTAATATGTCACAATGATTCTTTTTCTGGGAGCAGTCAGCCTTGCAACCGCTTCAGTTACTTGGTAATAAATGTGAATGAATATCTGCAGCGGCTTCAGATTCTAAGGAAGACTCAGCTCCGAAGCTCTGCCAAAATCACACGCTGCCATTTGTCAACACAACGGCCTTGGAGCACAGAGCTTCACTTCGCAGCTGATATCGTCACTTTTTTGCTTTTGTGATCAATCGCTCTGGGAGCCGAGCTCAAGTCCACTTTGCTCCTTTTGGCTACAGCTCGAGGCTTTGTAGATCAAGGATTGCTAGTTAAACTCCGGACAGAAACCTCGAGACAAAGATCTATGGCTGTCCAGAAAATGTGGATTAGAAGAAAAAAAAAATCAAAGCCAGTAATAACAACACACTCTTGTAGTTCTTTAGGTTTGTCTACAAATAGTTGCTAACTACTAGCCCAGGGGTAGTAAAATTTGAAAAATGCAATGCAAGCCAGAAATAGAGGAGGTTCACCTTGAAAGTCAAAGTTGCGCCTCTGCCTGAGACCCAACGTGTTTCAAAAGGTGAACCCTCTCCATTTCTGGTTTGTGTCGTACCTTTCACAGTTAAACTACAAGTTCATCACTTTCACTCAAACTACGACTGCAGCAATATGCTCATGACCAAAGCAGCCACAAGGAGGTTTCTTCCAGCCTGTTGGAGAATACACATTTTCCCCAGTGACAGTCTCATTTTCCAAGTCTCAGTCCCATGTGACTGAGACTTAGACACTCATTTTCCCTGCAGCTGGCATCAAGGATCCAGCACCACTTGCATCTGTTTGGGGAATATTCATTTTCCCCCTCACGAGCAGCCATTACCAAATGGTTGAGGATCAGTATTTAGGCCTGTGTGGCAGAGGCCTTATTCTCTTGATCCCACAATGTGACACGTCCAAAATAGCAGATAAGTTAATGTCACATGGTTAGTGGCCACATGTCTGCAAAACTTCAATCAAAATCTATGGGAAAGCAACCCTCACCTCACTTGCTCTGTGATCTCAGTGAACACTTTCCTGATAACTTTATGGACTTAATAGTTTCAAGTCAAAATAAATACTAAAATACTACATATTGTAGATTATGTTCATTATTTGAGTCTTAAGGGGGGATATGCCAGAATATCTCAATCACAAGTCCCTCAGTTTCACTCAGATCCATCCTTTGCTCATCACATCCCGTTTCAAACACCAAGATGGCAAAATCACTCAGGTCGAGGCCTCCTAATGGGACTTAACTAACTTATATATGTTACATACAATCTATACCTGTGCCCCACGGCGAGGCATATTACTGGTAAAATTCCATTAAAAATGTCCAAAAAGGCTCCCCTAGCACATATATGATTGACAGTTCCGGTTTAGAAACCCTTTCTTTAGTTTAGTTACTCATTTTAGCACCATATGGGAGGTGAAGCCTAGCACATCTTCCACTCTGGTATGGTAATGCAGCTGTACCCCTAATTCAAAGCCTTAAAATTCAAATTGATGTTACGAAAACAAAAAAAAAGTCACATGTTTAAATAGCTATAAATACTGCTTTTGCACTAGGGTGCAAGCACATTTAAATTAAATTTAAAAAACATGGCAGTGACTGCTTTTATCTTTCTACAGCCTATGGCTTCACCGTTATGCAACATAGTTATTCAATATAAAACATCAGGCTCTTGTGCTGTGCCCCTTTTCATTTAATACCATCAGCATCAGCAAAGCTGCACACATACATAAAACTGTACCAAATGTTTTCTAGAACAGTTTTCTACGAGTTTCTATTTCTATCTTTAATCAAATATTCTGAGTTTTGGGAGCACCTCTGTCTTGTTCTTGTGTCTGCTCATTTATAAACTCTTTCAAATGCCCCTGGATAAAATTATTTAATGCTGTATCTAATTAAAGATCTATTTACTAACTTATTGGTGTTAGTTTTTACATGAGTGTGTGTTGTTGGTTACAAGCTACTTATTGGTTGCAAGAGGCTACGTCATTTCCTGGCAGGGGACGGCCAGACGCCAGAGATCCGCCAGTCTACTTAGTCGCTGTAGTAACGACTGAGAAGCGGACGCACGTAGCTGCTGGGCACCACCACGCTTCAAGCAAACGGATAATTTTAAAACCCGTACCAACTAATGTCGCTTGTTTCGTGTGACGCACGTGGATGTGTATGTTTTTGTGAGGTTAAAGTCATTTGGAAGTAAAACCGTGACCACAGCGGGATACTGAACTCCTCGGGACGCAGGGCAGGAGCCCAAAAATAAGTTTTCTTCTTTTTCTGTTTTGTGCGTCGAGGAAATTGTTAGTTTCTCTTGCTGAGTTTGTTTGCGTAAATACGTGTTATTTTCAGTTCTGGCGTTGTTTATTTATTTATTTTTTTGTGACCCAGAGTGGGCTGTTGACGGCGAGGCGGACACCAGAGAAGCGGCAGCTCAGTAGCCACCTGACCTCCTGGAAAATAAGACGGCAGCTGATGACACGCAGCCTGAGAGCTTTACGTGGCATATTACGAAGCTCTCCGACTGAGTAGGACGCAGCTGTTGCATACCCAGCCTTAACGCACCGTTTGCGCGTGGAGTTTGTGGAATATTGTTAGCGATATCTCATTTATATTAACTAAATAATTTGGTTGAACGGTGAAATTGAGTCGGACATAATTCTCTGTTGAACTTGTTATTTCGTGTATGCGACATTAATAGCCTAAAGAGGTTCGTCTGTCAGTACCGAGGACCATGGGTATAACCGGGCTGCAAGTCCTACAGTGGCCGTGATGCCAAGCGCCGGTCTGATCCCGCGCGTCCATCCCGTTATGCGCGCTCTCTAACCCCGCACAAGTGTGGCGCCGTGTCCCGGTCACACCGCCAGGATGAGCAGCACCGATCTGGAGCGCATGTCGCTCAGCTCCTCGGCAAACTCTGTGGCGTCCAGCGCTCGGACACTGTCAGCTAACGTGAGAAAGCTGCACAACGCGCTCAACCTCCTACTCAACGACTTCGAGAGGAGCAGTTTATCCACTGCCTGAACGTTTACCACTCCAAACGCAACGTGTACGACCTGGTGCAGACCCTCAATGTCATCCTCAACGCGCCCAGCAAACGGCAACTTCTGCCCATGTTGCGGCTGGTGATCCCCCGCTCTGATCAGCTTCTTTTCGAGCAGTACACCTCGGAGGGCCTTTACTTAAAATCGGATTTAGTTGCAAGCAATGGACATGCCGATCCGTCCCCGGGCGAATTCCTCAGCGCTAGCCCGACGCCCCCGGGGCATTTCTCACCAAACAACCCGCCCGAGTTTCAAGTGGCGCTGCGGGGCTCGCCGGACAGCTTCAGCACCAGCAGCGACGGGACAGCTCCCCTGGTACCTCTTCTCGGGAGGAACTTTATCCACGAGCCGCCCGGTGAGCTGCGCCAGGTCACCATGAAGCGGCACAAGAGCAACGAGGGCCTGGGCTTCAGCATTCGCGGCGGCTCGGAGCACGGGGTCGGTATCTATGTGTCCCTTGTGGAGCCTGGGAGCCTAGCGGAGAAAGAGGGTCTCCGGGTCGGTGACCAGATCATGAAAGTCAACGACAAAGTCTTCGATAAAGTCACCCATGCTGAAGCAGTGAAGGTAAGGTCTTCATTTTTCTTATACACCCGAAAGAAAACTGTTCTTTTAAATGGGCAGTTGGTAGCCCTCAACAACGCTATGAACTGTCCCGTATACCGGAATCATGGGAACTATTTCTTCTCCCTAGATATCCTGTGTATGATTATCTCCCGTCCCGTATTAATTACGTGTTTGGCCTCTGTCTGAAATTGACCTCTTGGCACTAACAAGCTCCGATTTGTTGAGGGGAATTAATTTTGTCCAGTGAAAGCGGCTCTGTAATATCAGCACTCATGTAGTGGAGCAGCGCTGGAGTGTCCGTTTTAAACTACTACTTCTAGGAAGCGTGTTTGTAACCAGACACCGTCAAAGCAGGTGGTAACCATAGAAGCAGGCGTGTGTGTGTGTGCGCGCGCGTGTGAAAGGAGGCCATTTCTTTGAAGCTGTAGACTTAGAATAAAGATGACTTTATCCCTGAGCATTACTGTTAATGGCACTGAGCGTAAACGACGCCTATTAGTAAATGAGGTGATAAAAGAGCACGTGTGCAGCGAAGATTGGTTTAGGAGGAATTCTGGCGAGAACCCTGGTTTTATGAGTGCTGTGAGCTGTCCATGGTGCTGAACAGTCCTCTGCACCCCTTTAGCTCTTCATCCTGAACATAGGCATATACACTCACCAGCCATTTTATTAGCACTGTGTTGGACCCTTTTTGCCTTCAGAACTGCCTTAATTCTTCCTGGCAAAACTTCAAAAAGGTGCTGGAAACATTCCTCAGAGATTTTGCTCCATATTGACACAATGGCACTACACAGTTGCTGCAGATTGGTTGGCTGCACATCTATGATGCAAATCTTCCATTCCACCACATTCCCAAGGTGCTCCATTGGATCGAGGTCTGGTGACTATGATGGTCATTTGAGTACAGAGAACTCATTGTCATGTTCTCAGTCTGAGATGATTTAAGCTTTGTGGCTTGTTTTCCTTGGGCAGCATGGTGGCACAGTGGTTAGTACTGCTGCCTCACAGTTAGAATAACATCTAGAAGGTCTGGGTTTGATTCCACCTTGGCCCAGGACTCTCCCTCTCTCTGTGTGGAGTTTGCATGTTCTCCCTGTGCTTGCATGGGTTTCCTCTGGGTACTCTGGTTTCCTCCCACAGTCCAAAGACATGCACTTACTGGGGTTAGGTTCACTGGCTACTCTAAATTGCCCATAGGTGTGAATGAGAGCATGAATGTGAGTGTGAAAGGTTGTTTGTCTCTCTGTGTTAGCCCTGCGACAGGCTGGCGACCTGTTCAGGGTGTACCCTGCCTCTCGCCCTATGTCAGCTGGGATAGGCTCCAGCCCCCACGCGACCCTGAACAGGATAAGCGGATGCGGAAGTGGATGGATGGATGGATGGATGGCTTGTTTTCCTGCTCAAAGAAGCCAGCAGAAGATGGGTACGCTGTGGTCATGAAGGGATGGATATGGTAGGCTGTGGAGTTTAAATGACAGTCTGTCAATACTAAAGGACCTACAGTGTGTGAAGAAAATATTCCCCACATCATGACACCACCACCACCATCAGCCTGACCTGTAGATACAAGACAGGATGGAGCTATGCTTTCATGTTGTTTACACCAAATTCTGCAGATATCGAGATTCAGGAGACAAAGTAATATTTTTCCCGTTTTCAACTGTACAATTTTGGTGAGTTTGTGGAGATAGCCTCAGTTTCCTGTTCTTAGCTGACAAGAGTGGCACCCAATATAGTCTTACGCTGCTGTAGACAATCATCTTCAAAATTCAAAGTATTCAGAGATGGTCTTCTGCATACCTTGGTTGTAACAAATGGTTATTTGAAATGCTATTGTCATCCTATCAGCTCAAAGTAGTCTGGCCTCTGATCTGTCATCAATAAGGCATTTTCACCCAGAAAACAGATGGTTACTGGATATTTTCTCTTTTTCAGACTATTCTCTGCACACCTGAGAGATGGCTGTGTGAGAAAATCCTGGTAGATCAGCAGTTTCACAACTGAGAAAAAATGAACTCATCAAACATTTTTATTTATTGCTGGGATGCATCCGTAGATTTATTTTTTGACACCAGCTGTAAGTGTTAGGAGGATTTAATCTGCTACAATGGTAAAAAAGAAGAATTTAAACTGGAGAGAAATGCTCCCTTGGTCCCGTATGACATGAAATGTGGATGAATAAAATGTGTGCTCTGTTTCTACATTGCCATATGCTGTTTTTGGCCTGTGGACTCACACTTTGAGAACCCTAGACCCAGCACAAACACAGGAAAAGCAGAGTTTCAATACCCTATCTTACACTCAGAGAGTAGAAAGTTATCTATTAAACTATATGAGCTAAAGAAAAATGGCCACCAAAAGTTCCAGATATCTGTAAGCTGCCTTTTAAAAACGCTGGTTATCTGTAGTTGAAAGGTCACTGTTATGTTCCCTCCAACCACCACGGATTATAGCTCAGATTGAGTCCTTTCTAACCTTCAGCGGTCTTGAAAAAATCATCCCGGTTCTGTCTGCTCTCATCTGGGCTTTTGTAATTCACTTTATACAGGGCTCAGCCACGTGGCAATCCCCTACCTGCATTTAATCTAAAAAAAAATTGCACCTGTAGGCTTTTGGCTAATGCTTAGACATGAGAACATTTTATGCCTATTTTCCTTTCCCGTGGTTACTTTAGAGGGAAGTTTAGGCTTTATGGGGTCAAGGTCCCTGATATGCTGTATGTAACCTTCTATTGTTTATGGGCCATTTGTTATTTTCTCCATATTCCTGCTGCATTCTGTTTCATTTCGTGGTGTCATACCTTTTGTAGCTTTTTTAGTTTAGTCTGCCCTCTCAGAGTGTCTGTAAGGGAGACACATAGGCCATATGCTTTCATAACTTCTTTTTAGTATGTTGAAGTGAAGCATTCATTGTCCTATTTTTGTCTTAATACATTCTCTTAAATCTGCTGACTACAATCTTTCACAGAACTGCAGGAGAATATGACTGCACCTCATTTATGTATCGGCTAGAATAATAATGACAATCTGTTTTGTTTGTTTATTTGAAGCAAAACAAAACAATCATTTCAAGATGTCTTTTATCTGTGGAGCAAATGCTGTTCATCTTTGCTAGTGTAAATGAAAAGCTGCAGCGTTCCTGTTCCTTTATTCCTGTTTTCAGAATTCAGCTACTCCTGCCATCCATATCGATGATAGCATGTCTGTACCTGTGACTGCTACTCGTTACCGCTGCTGCATGTCCTAGTGCTGTTATTAGCTGCAAAGTGCAGGCATCAAGCCAGCAGGAGAGGAGCCTTGTCTGAGATAAAGTCCCCCTGGAGGTCATTAATGCTTGAGTTCAGTTATTTTTATGCCTTCTCAGTTTGGACTAAATTTTATTACAAGCTTTTAGAACTGTAATCAATTTAACCTTTTAAACTAGCAAGTCCATCAATACAAGCTCATATTGTCATATTGTGCAACCAAACATTGTAGATTATGGTTTATATTCAGGTGAAGATGCTGGGTTGCTGGGTAATGTTTTAAATCTGGTTTAACTCCCTTCTTTTTTTGCACATCCTAAAACCTAATTAAAAATTTTAGGCATGCGCCTTGAAATACCAAGTTGCGTGTGTGTGCGTGTGTGTGTTTTGTCTTTGTTATTTATCCCCCTTTGTAACCAGATAAACTCTTATTATTAGTTGTTTTAAAGTCTTTCAGCCTTCCATCACAAAGTCTTTGAACATTAAGCTAGCACAAAATTGATAGGAAATGAAAGATAAGCATCAAACTCTGCCATCCGAAAATGTCATTTTCTTAGCCCATTTGCTGATGGCCATCATCAATGAGAAGGAAATTTTTAGATGAGGTATCTGGTTATTTAGCAAAGTTCCAAGAGATCATGCACAGCAGGGACTTTTCCTGCATGATGAGTTGATTCTGGGAGGATGTGGGACCTGTGCCCTGATCTCGTCTGATCTGGCCTTTATGTAAATACAGTATATCTGTGAAAACAGTCAGCAGCAAAACAGAATTTGGCCACCAAGAACAAATCAATATCAGTTTAAGTGTACGCTATATTTGGAACATTTTTACCGATTTACCTCCTGCCCGACAGCTCTTCCTGTCGAGGAAGTGAAGCTGTTACACTCACCCAGACTCTACTGATTAAAAATAGTAATTTTACCCAACAAAACACAAGAGCTGTTTGTCTACCACTGTTCAGTGCTCAGTTAGTATGTAGTATTTGCTGACTTCACTGATTTAATGCTTTAATTCATAACTTATCTACACAAAGTAGATGAACAATTCCTGTTTTCTGCAAGGTAAAAATAGTGTTTTTGTCAGTCTAGTCTGGCGGTTTTCCAAAGGGCGATTTCTTTCTAAGTATGTTGTTTCCGCAAATCAAGGAACTTTTTTTCTGGTGAAACTGCAGTGGGATTGTTGCTACTGCTGGACTTGGTCTGTAACTTGCTGCTAAAAGTTGGAGGTAAGTGGGTTGGCTAAGAAAAAGAGGGAAGATGAAAAGTTGGAAAAAAATTAGAGGATTTTACTTTTGTGATCTCATGCCTTAAGGGGATAAACCTTAAGCTGTTAACTTAATAGATCATGCTAATTTTCTAAAAATAACCTATGGGCTTTTATTTTGAAATTTTCACAGTATCAATCACAGTATTAAATCCTCTTGATACCTTTCAACAAGTACTTGGAGGCTTTAAATTTGAAAAAGAAAGTGAGAGCATAAAGAATCCAAGTAAATTCCTAAACTATGCTGGACCTTTTATTTTGAAAATTTGAGACAAATCTGCACATGGTCAGAATTAACTAGGGGGTTTTATTTTAAAAAATTTCACACCATTAACATACCTAGATAACATTTCAATAAATAATTGAAGGCTTAAATTTTGAATATGTAAGAGTTTAACAAATCCTGTTGAACTGCCATTATTATCCTGGGGGTTTTATTTTGAAAATGTAGTCAACAGAATAACTGTATGAAACTGAAGTCCTTCATTTTGAAAATACCAATTAAAAAAAATTTTTTTTTTTAAAGCATATTGGTCTTAGTAGCTATCTACTGCTGGAACTGCGCTGCCTCCCCATCCTCGCTAGAACAAAAATAGTATTGAGGCCTAAAATATAATTTATGCGGTTATATTGCATAAATTATATTTATCTATAAAAAAAATTGATACATTACACAGCTCTGTGCTCTGCTTTGATAACTCGCTCTCCTCAAGTATGCATTAAAGCCTGGTCTCACAGGTTTTTCTATAACAATCAAAGCTGATATGCTTACCTGATATATCGGTGCATCTCTTAATAGTTCTCTTGTTAGAGTCCTTAAACAACAAAACAAAGCATGTCTAATAAACTTTGCTGATGATTAACTGACTAAATATGTGTGTTTAGTCATTTCAAATTCCACCAGCTGTGTCTGTGCAGCTCAGCGATTCTAAGCGTCTGTCATTTGTGACAGATGAAATTTCGCCACTGAATAATCAGCTGTCTGGACGATCTTGATGAGTCAAGTTGTGACATCCATTCATCTCGGCAGTGCCGCCGCCTTGAACTGAACTCTGCTCTCGCAAAGTATCCAACTTAAGGACTCAGTATTAATTTGTTTTTAATGCCAAGTCAAATATTTGTAAGGTGAAGCCATAAATTTTAATCTACAGGTCCAGAAATAGTTTTCTGGCACATGCACTAAATGGTTCAGGCTGAACGACCTCATTAACTCTGTTTTCAGCAGGAACAGGCGGCTGTTTTCTACTAAAGATGCTTTGACTGTCCTCAACAAACTCATCACATGTTAATGTTTAAGCCCAAAGGCAACATCGAGCAACCTCTGGCTCTGTGAACAGTTACCAAGAGTAATCCCACTGTTCGTAACCCTCCTGGTGGAAACTCATTAACTCATAATCACGTAGGATTCATCTTATAATTGCTTGTTTTTAAGTTTTGAACTGCAACAGCTTTTTCTTTAAAAACACAGTAAAGCGGTAAAGATGCCATTGCACTGAGCTCTCTAAATTAAATTCAGAGTGCTGCATAATAACATGCAAAGTGGGTTAAGGATCTGCAGACTCTTCACAGCAGGCAGTCTGGGCCGGTCTGCATGTCGGCACCACTGAGGAAGACCAAACTCTGTCGCAACTCTGGATTCGGCTCCAAGCTATGAATCAGTTAATAGTATAACAAGATTTCTATCTGCCTCCTGCCATCTAATCAACACACTCACCATTTGCAGTCTGTGGAGCTGCTCCAGGCCACTCGGCTCCCGTTCCTCTAACTCGTGGCCAAGTCTTTGCATGTCAATGTCCCTGGCAGCAGACTATATGTAGACCCAGTGAATTTAGACTGCGGCCAAGTTTTCATTTCTTATTTAATCCCCTCACCCTGTGGTCCCTTTGCAGGATGGTGATAAAAAAAAGAAAATGTTCCAAACACAGGAGGGGCACACAGTATTTCCACAACTTATGTAGGAGGAAGACAGGTAAACATGTCAAACAGCAAAATCATCTCTTGTCTTGTGTTCTTCACTGTCTATCTGTTTCCGCATCGCTACACCACTGTTCCCCTTTTGTTTCTTCCTGAAAACCTCCTCAGACTTGAAACCAATTAAATTAGCAAAATCAGAGAGATGGGGAAGCCTGTGGCTGATGGTGAGACAAGACTGCCTGCCTTATTGTTGCTAAGGCTCTGGCCAGAATAACAAAATTGATGTCCTTATCCCTATCGTGTCACATCTCCTGACTACTCGGCACGCCACAGAGAAGATGATTAATGAAACGCTAGTGCTGGGTAGATGCTGACTTGGTAGCTAACCCTGGCATTGACTCTGGGGACTGAGGCCAAGGCCGGCTTTTAGGAAGAGGAGAGAGTCAGGAAGAAAATTCAGCTGTAAGCTCTTGACACGTCATCGGGGGAAACAACAATCTAGTGCTTTCAGAGGCCATCTCCGAGCACGAGTTTGCTGAAGTGTAGTGGATTAAGCCTGTGTACAAGTATACAGTAGGGAAAAGACGGTGTGAATGAGTAATGTGCCGAAGACAAAATTAGACTCAGAGGCTTATTTAAAGCCAAGCTTGGTGTTGAGACTGGATTATTGATGCTATTTGTGGGCGCGAGATAGTGGTAAACGAAACAGTGTACGACATTCTGGATAAGCAAATGAGCAATAGATTTACTGTCAGCCGCATCAAAACCTCCACTTATTTACAAATGGCTAAACAGAGCTGTACATAGTAATCTTTTGAAGCTGTGTCACGCCAGATTTTGACTGCATGACATGTTTGCAAAAAAAAAAAAAAAAGCTTTTTAGTCATCAAGCAGAGATGGACCAAAATTATAACTTGCAGTTGTGCTCATTGTTAGTCCACCCAGTGAATGTGTATGTCTACTTTGATTTGCACTTGTTAGAAAGCTTTCTTCAGCTGGTAGTTGCTCTGCTTTCTTCACCATCTAAAAAGAAAAAACACCAGTGAAACTGGCTCACAGAGCATCTGATGGCGGTGCACACATTTAAGCACAGCGTCCAAAAAGATCACTGTATTGATTTATTGGCTGCCATAAACAACAGTTGGGTGGATGAATGGATGATTTTAATACATGAAAGGAGATAGCAAAGCAAATATAAATACAATTGCAGACTAAGTAAAAATGTCGGCACTAACATTTTTTTTAATGATTTTAAATCAGTCAGGCCAGTGAAACTTAAATCATCAATGCATCCATCATGTTGATATTTTAATTGCCCTCAAGGTAATAAACACAGAACTGGATTTAAGGGAAGTTTGTCTGTGACAACTGGGGTAGCAGCCCACCAGCCAGCAACCCTGAACTGGATAATGAATAGGTGGGCCACAGCCCCCTGGTGGGTTGTGAAGGTACTCCAGGTGGCTGCAAGAAGTCATTTAAAAAAAAAAAAAACTTATTTTTCAGTACTATCATTTAGTTTAATAAAATTTCAAAATGGAACAAAACAAAAGAATTGGATCGGATAAAAAAAATTGCACCCTGTTCTTCATTTCTCACCTACTTTTGAACCTGAACTTAGATTTTATCCAGAGAGAGAAGGAAGCTGTAGCTGTTAAATGTTAATTTTGTGTCACACACAGCATCCAAAACATTAAAAACAGCCCATAAAAATAGCTTATATAAAGTAGAATAGCCCAATTAAACAAAATACAATGACAAGACAAAATAAAATAGAACTTATGAAAGAGAGCGGGTGTTGTCTCACCCTGTTCAGTTTTTTTTACTGAAAGAAATCAGAGCTACCCCAGAGGACCTGAAGGGACTAGATGGTTTATAGCTCAGCAGCTGGTCACACATTTTTTTTTTCATAGATTCACAATCAGGAGCTTCCACAAAGATCTGAGAACTGGAGCGATATGAGTAATTTTCACGGTCTCGCTGAGCACTCGAGACGCGGCGTTCTGAATTAGCTGCAGCTGCCTGATCATCTCTTTAGAGAAGCCTGCGAATGCTCATTACAACAGACAAGTTGACTAAAGAAGGGCAAGCTTCCTGAAGTCCTGCTGAGACACAAGTCATTTAATCCTTAATGCGTTCACAAGGGTTGAAGGCTGACTGCAAAAGCAATGAGTCGACATTGAAACAATAATGAAACATACCCACACAACACCAATGAAAGGCAAGAGGAGGTGAAGTTTTGTAACCTACTGGGTGAGTCTAGTAGACTTACTGGCTTTCCAGAGACCAGTGTGTAATGAGGTACTTAAACTTGCGATTTAACACTATACATATATACTGGCCTGAATATGACAATAATTTTTTTTCCCCCCGTACAAGAAGGAAATACGAGTTAAAAGTGCCTGCCGATGTCTTCAGAGACAGACCAGGGACTGAATCATCTGCCAAGCTGCCAAGAATCTGTCATCTGAGTTTTACTATTTGGGGGAGGGACTGAAAAATAAGAGAGAAAATAATTCTGACCGAGCATGACAGGGAAAAAGTGGGAGTGTGTGACGAATAGATGAGCTGTGCACATGTGTTCCCAACAGAACACGTCGAAGAGAGTTTGTTTTTAAAAAAATCCACAACAGTTTGCAGCTCAGACCTCTGAACTTAGGCTGTTACAGCTGGTTAGAAACTGTCTGGAATAAACACATTTGCGTGCCTTTAGGCTTGGCCTCTGGCCTTGTGTTTACATACTCGTGTTCCTTCATCTCGAATAACACTGACAGCAGATTTGCCTGCCGCATCGCCAGAGTTCAGAGTGCGTCTCGATGCCTTAAGGCATCCTGAAAGGTCAACATTTGTGCTGCTTACTAAGGAGTAGAGGGCACAAATGTTGGGCTGGTGAAATCACAGTGAAGGAAACAAAAAAATTTCTCCTCTTTCCTTAATAAATGCAGCTAACATAGTTGTGAGCAAGATAATGGGCATCTAACAATCAAGCGACCTGCAGTTGAAGCACTCACTGCTGTATGTTAGTGAAAATGATTAAGGACTGCTAAAAACATGCATACCCAACAAGCTTTTCAGGATGCACAAAATTCTAAAACCAAAGTTTTCTTTTGCATGTTCCCATTTACCACAGATTGTGTAAGTCTGTTGGCTTACATAAGCACTGTGCTGGGGCGTCTGATAGCATTTTCTATCACAAGAGGTTCATTTACTAGTGAAAGTGCAAACTCTTACAAATGATTCATATTTACAGTGTACAAATCATAGTGTGCTTGCTATGATTTGTAATAAAGGCGCACTGTTAACGGGTCTGTACAGATGCAGTAGCCTGTAGAGAATGTCACATCTGTCTCACAGTGGACGTGTCTTACTGAATTTTTCATGATAAAGCGAAGGGAAGGAACTGTCTGTCAGATGTTTCATGCTGTAAAGATTTGTGAGGTTATGAATAATCATTTAAAAAGGGAAAAACTGGATCCTTAACGCTTTAGTCAAATTTAATTTGTGTCGTCGAGTTATTAATTCCCTTTTTTTTTTATGGTTAATTGGTTAACCAGCTTTCCTCACGTAATATTCCCATGATGCAAACGTTTTTGCACCAAGACTATCACGTAAACTGGAGTAACCAGTACAGCTTTTCCAGTTAGTGAATGAGCACTTTATATTTCTTCTTTTTATGTTTTAAAAACTACACATAAGGGTCACATTTGAGATTTCTTTTAGGCTATTTTGCTTCCATAACATGTACTCTTTCAGACTTATAGAAATAAAATGTCCAAAATGCACATTTAGGTGTTTTTGGTCTCCTGGGCATTTATGCAAATCAGTGCATATTTAGTGAGATAATGTTTATATTACTAGTGCATATTTAAACATACATTTTCACACGACTTGTAATGCAAAAACATGTCTGATTATAAGTAATCAGCTGGGGAAGTTTCATAGGTACATATTTCTACCAGTAAATTGTGTATTCCAATAAAATGTAGGGAAGTTTTACAATTCATATTTTTAGTGGTTGAGAAATAGATTTTTTTTCCTCAGTCTCTGAGCCTGAAATATTCACTTCAGTTGCAAAACAAAACAAAACCAAAAAAAACAGGATATTTTGAACCTGTATTTCAAAGTTCTCCTCTAGAAAATCATGCAAATTACTGCATATTTAAATAGCTAATGCCTTGTTAACATGAATATAACATTTCTTTGTAAGTATCAGACTTTACCCAATGCTAATATGTTGACTGTTCCCCTGTAGGGGAGACATTAATGGGGAATAGTTTATAAATTAAAAGTTACAGCTTTCAGCCAGTGTCTGAGGCGCTCCGTTACACTGCAGGGACCCCAGTTCAAAAATAGTTTTCATGTGAATGCACACTGCAGGTCTATTTTCTCATAGCTGTTTGCTGCACTTGTGATAGGTGTTGATTTGATTTTTAGATAACAGTACTTGTAAGGATTATTTTATTTTGGCAGCAGCTGCCTGTAAATTAAGTGAACAGATTGAAGTGTTGCGCTGGCTGCAACACTCCGATTTACCAAATGAGCGGGGCTCTCTCTGAAAACTACCCTTGTGGTACCCTTGAGCAAGACTCTTAACACCTAGCTGCTCTACTGGCCAACAGTTATTTGGCCACCGTCTTTTACTGGCCAGCTTCCAGTTGCGACTGTGTGTGTGTGGTTGTACGAGTGTGAAATGAGTTATGACTTAAGTTTGGAGGATCAGCGCTTCTCCTCCTTCTTATTATTCTTACATTTGACAGCTTCAGCTCTCTGCCTCAAGGACAAAGGTACAGCAGCAAAGATCCACTGACTCTGGTCTTTGCCTTTGCTGTAACATCATCTGCAAGTTTGGAAGAAAACCTCTCTAAATCTGACTTTACCCTGAAAAAATGCCTCCTTTTCTCATCCCAGGCTGTGAAATATTGCTGTTCTGTCAGATGATGTCACACACTGGTTATGGTAATGGTTAGACGTGGTCCTGTTTTTAAGTACTAATACACAGTGCTTAACAAATTTATTAGACCACCTATCATAACAACATGAAAACACAACTACTTTAGAAATCTGTCAAAATAATTATCTTAGGAGTAAAAAAATATTTCACCTTAGTTTCTTGGAGGTCCCTGATAATATATCAATCATAAAATATGCCCCCCCCACTAGATTTTGCTTTGTTGCCTCGGGGCAACAATATGCTCTGATGGTACAAAAACACCAAGGTTTTCTAAATTATATAATAGGTGGAATAGGAACAATCAAGTAATAAATACATTAGAAGAAGTTCTATTCCAACTACAAACAACAATTTTAGCAAGCTTTATTTTAACAAACATCAGATCCAGATGGTTTAGCAGTCAGTGGGTTAGAGATTAGGTGCACTGTGCATTTTGTCTTTCTGAATTTGTGTTCTGAAGCCCATATGGGCCTGACTAGGGTGAGGCTTTCTGGTGGAAAGCCAGCATGATGGACTTGCCTCCAGAGCCTGAGTGGCTAGAAGACATCTGGTCCTGAGGGTGGGAGGGCTTGAGACCTGCATTTGCTGGAAGGGCCCCATTGGCTGTGCTGAGGACCACCATCCTGCGACGGGAGATCCATCATAGGACAGCTAGGACAGATGGGGCATCTTGGTCTCACTACTGAATGGGGAAGTGCCACCCTCACCCCCATCCCCCCATCCCCCATGCAGGACCCCGACCGGGACTAGAGGCGAGCCTGCGGGCCACCTGAAGGCACTGGCAAGGGGCCGAGTTCCAAGGCCCATCTTTCCAGACACCCATCTCCTAAAGATTCTGGAGACCATGGATTGGTCTGGTTTATCCATTTAACAGGCTGCATGCATGGAGTTAAAACAGACCATGCTGTGGCCCTGGCTCAAGATTGGTGCTCACTATCACCCACATGACTGGCTCACTGTTGCCTGGGAAAATTGCTGCCACGATACCCTAGCAGGGTCTTGACTGGGTCGCTGTCACCTAGAAAAATTGGATCCCTGACCTCCAGCAGGCCCCAGGGGACCACAAGAGAACCACTGGGACCTGGACCTCCATCCTCATTATCCTCTTCATCCACAGACTCATTGTCATCAGACAGGACATCTGTTTTCAAAATTAGAAATCATAAAATTAGAACTGGTCATAGCCTAACTCAGGGGTGGGCAAACTACGGCCTGTGGGCCACATCCGGCCCGTTGGTCTTTTTGATCCAGCTCGCGGAAGATTGGCACAGAATTGTCCAAATCAAATCATATCATAAATATGACTGATGTCAAGGATTCTGAGAATTGCTATAACAAAACTAACACTGGACTTTGATGCACTGGCAAACACAACCCTGCTCTGACTAAAAGTAAATGTAAGTATTAACACTGTAATGCCTTTTTTATGTTTGTTTGATATGTATGCATCTGGTGCTGGCCCGGCCCATCTGTCAAATTTCAAAAAGTCCATGTGGCCCCAGAGCCTAAAAGTTTTCCCACCCCTGGCCTAACTGCTTGATCATGTTCCGTACTCCCACAGAATGTTTGTGCATCCATTTCTGGTGAGCAATAGTAGATAATAGAGCAAAAAAATCGATTATGTTGATAAATATGCATTCCTGCACATCTCCACCCATAAGCATAAAATTGTTCAAACAAAAGTGGTCTAACTGCACAATGTTGCCCTGAGGCAACAAATGAAAAACTACCATTTTAGTATATGAATAAAGACAAAAAAATGTCTTTACTCAATCAAATATACTTTTTTACATATTCATGCACATTGCAGATATTTTTTATGCAATGTTATTTAAATTTAAACGTGTTGAAAAGTGAAATTTATCTGACCTTCTGCTGGCAGTGTGTGCTATGCCAGCTATGCCCCCCAAAAAGGACTGTTCCACCCCAGACAAAAGCTCAAAACCACACCCACCTCAAATTCATTGGTCAAAGGCTTATCATTAGACTTTGTGAGCTTCTGAGTTACTTAAAAAAAAAATTGGGAGGAGGGCCAACATAGTGGTTTGTTGCCCGAGGGCAGTGCCATGCCACAGAGGTTTAAAACTAAAAACAAAAACATATTATTTATTTGGCAAATAACAAACAGAATTGAACTCTTCTTCTTCTTCTTCTTCTTTTCTTCTTTTACCCAAATTTGAGCCGACACACTGGACTTCTCAGAGAAGTCGTAAATTAGTCAGGCATAACATTAAACCACTAAAATAAAAAATTTCTGTCCAGGAATGCAAGTAAAGGACTGTAATTTGGCATCATAATCAAAAAATGATAATGTACAGAGCTTGCACATACTGGTTTATTAACTATTACAGAAACATAAATAATGATTTTGGAAATTACTAATAGTGTTGATTTAGGGCAGCTATGTCAAACCTTGCATTGAGTGGTAGTCTAATAAATTTAAGCACCGTAAGTCTGCATTGGGAGTTTTTATTTTTGCTCTGGTTAGGTTTAGGTAGGCTAAGAGGCAGCTTCTGTGGCTGAAAAATGAAGCCCATGTGGAATTAATAAAAACTGCAGTTCTTCTTGGAGTCTATGGGGATTGCACCTTAATGCCCATACACTCCCATGTAAAAATGCCCAACTTTACAGCATTAAAAGGCATATTTGTAGTCTGGCACACAAAATAAAGACATAAAAAATTGTGTTAGCCTGTCTGTACTTTCCCCCTGTTATAACTTGTGCCTCCTCTAGAGCAAGTTGCCTACTAATCAGAACATCAGCGGCTCAGTTCCCCGGCTGCCTTGGGCAAGATGCTGAACCATGAGTTGCCTTGATGCACACGCATGTGTGTTTTAGACAAAGCACTTAGGTATAGAAAAAAAGTGCTTGTGTGATTACAGTGCGTACGGAAAGTATTCAGACCCCTTTAGAGTTTTCACTCTTTGTTTCATTGCAACCATTTTCTAAAATCAAAAAAGCTAATTTTATTTCTCATTAATGTACACTCAGCACCCCATCTTGATAGAAAAACCCCCAAAAATTTTAGCAAATGGCTGCAATGATACAAAGAGTAAAGAATTTAAAGGGGTCTGAATACTTTCTGTACCCACTGTAGGTGAATGAGGCTTGTAGTAGAGAGTGCTCATAATCTAAAAGTGTTAAATAAATACCTCTCCATTTACCATACATGACCACTGTACTCAGGGTGAATATATTTGATGGATACTGGAGTCTGAATTATTTTACTGATATTATTTGTCTCGCTGTGTGATACAGACAATCCAAAAAGCTTGTGCTTTAATTTTAATGAATGAAATTTCATTTATTTATTTATTTTAATTTTTTTTTTTTTTATCAGCTCTAACACTAATTAGTATATGTGTCTGTGTGCTGCACCCTTACAGCTTATTAATGCAGATTGTTAACCAAGCTTGCTGCTATTAGCTTATAACTTTGCAGTCTACCCTCTTGTCCAGTTATAACTTTTGGCTTCAAAACACCAACATGGCTTCAAATTAAGGAGTCTTAAACCAGCGTGGCTACATCCATCTTTTATATGGTCTATCATCTTGGCACCAGGAACTACTTGGTTGGGTTTAGGCACTGAAAAGTACCTGGTTAGATTTATAAAATTTATTATGGTTAGGGATTAAAAAAAAAAAAAGGCCTCTTCACTTCTTTCACTCCTGTCTCACTGCTGTCTAAACCCAAAAGATGCCAAAGGAAATGAAATTTAGAGATGCTAAATGCGTTGATAAAACTACAGCATATGATGCCCTGGGAAAGTGCTTGGGATGGCTTCAAACTAAGGCTGCCTCACAGAATGCTGGAAGCGTTCCCACAATTTTCTCCAAACATTTACTCAACCCGCAGTGAATTAATATTATCACAGTGCAAACTGTTTAATTTTCCCTGACCAACAGATGTTCACTTTGGCACTCAAAACTGAGCAGAACCCTCCTCCTGCCTACAACCTCTACATTTCAAACCATATTTTTCTTCTCCTAGAAAAGTGTTTTGCTCAGCTCAGGTTGATAGTGAGCAACTGCTCACAAATCGGAGCACAAAACTCTTGATTAAGTGTTGTTTTGCTGCTTTGGCTGCAGAAGAAGAAAGAGAAGATTGATGGAAAGGAAGCTGATGAATGAATGGAACAGTTAATAACTACTGTTTTTGTGATGAAATGTAACACGGGGACAGAGCTCACTCCAAAGAAAAACAACTGATTGATCTTTTTATGTGATTTTTCAGCCAACTCTGGCCACATTCTGGCATTTATATCATGATGTATCATGGCTGGTTTTAATCACGTTATCCTTCCCTTCCAGCAAATGCACTGTTTCAAGGTTTATTGTAGCTCCTCTGTTCAATTTGTCTCCATAATTGTAATGTAAAATATTTATAAATTGCTTTAATTAAATGGGCGGCGGCCAGTTCTGACTGGCTTTGTGTTGTGGCATGCTGAACCAATGAATATTAAAATGTTTACCGGCTTAGGAGGCTTGATGGTGAAGATTGAGTGGGGGATTATGGAAACACACGGAGTTCTTATTGTAATTTAAATGCAGTCTAATTTAGTGCAGGACATGATGTTACAGTACATACTGAATTATATGCTGACTATTAAGCTGTGATACTTGTTGATTTTTATCCAGCTTCCTTAGCTTGTCATTCTTAATTCTAGCTTCCTTTTGTCACTCGTTAGTACATGCTCATGTATGGGAAACACGCTGCAATTTCAACCTATGAGCTATCTTGCTGGAACTCTCTCATCTTTCTCCCCTCCTTTGGTGTCAACTATTTGATCATTTTGTCCATCTTAATAGAGGCATTTTCATTCTCCTCTAGTTGGTCCACCTGGGGTCCCATAGACTCTCTGCCAAAGTGGCTCTATTGTAATGGTCTAATTGCTTTACAATGGAGCCACCAAATGCTCCAGTTCACAGCAAAGGTGTCCCCAATCCATCACCTGGAGTCCACAGTGCTAAATCACCGGAAGAAGCTATTAATATCCGGTCAATGAGCTGAATCCCGCCATTTCTGGACACTTCTCTTTGCAGGTGGGACGTGAGTCATTCTATTAGCCCTCAGGGTGCTCTGAGTTTAACAGAAATCTGATTTTATTAGAGCCTGAGTGAGACTACCACTGTCACACATCATGTGAAAATTATGTTTTCTGAAGGTATTTGGTACACAAATGCCACACAGACCTGCCTCAAGATATATAAACTCAAAGGCTTCTGTTAATAATTCTATAATCATGAAGGTTATAATACTTTTTTTTCTTCTTCAAATTGCAGCTGAGATCTGGAGAAATATTAGGGTTAGGGGTTTGGGTTAGGTTTGGGGTTGGGTTAAGGATTTTGAGCCCAAGCAGGGATGTCCTGCACCTAACTCAAATGATAAACCAGTGTTCTCTACATGTAACAGACAACAAAGAACAAATTTTAAATTGTATATTTAGTCACTTTGCTACTAGCAGTATGTCACAAAATCACACAATTTGTTCCCTTTGTTTAGTTGAATCTATGAAAAATGCCAAAAATAATTCTGTTTGACAATCATAAAATAGTGCAGTTGTACCAACGAGGCGATTCCTGAAGAACTATCAGACAAAAACTTGTCATATCTCGGGCGAGTCCTTTTGAGGAAACTGGATAGAAAAGACTGAGGATTGCCAAATTACACAAGAACTGGGCTTATAATCAGTGGCAAGAGGTCTTATGGACCAATTAATCTAAATTTGACATTTTTTGGCTCAAATTGTCAATATCTATGGAGGAGGTCACAAGAGAAGTGAGTGTCTACAGCCATCTGTAAAACAAAGTGGACACTCAATCATGGTTTGGGGCTGCAATTCAGACAGTGGTGTTGGGGATCTTGTCAAAATTGATAGGATTATGAATGCAGATTTTGATCCACCATGGAATACCAGCTAAATAGAATTATAATATAGCCTTATATATTGTGTTTCTAAGTATGTTTGCATAAATGTCAATAAATTGACGCACCTACTTCCTACTATCCTGGCAACCTATGAAGAAATTGGGAATGGTTCATGACTTTAGTAGAGTACCATAAACTAAGAGGAAGTCATAGGCAACTGAGCGACTCAGGAAACGCCTTATTTCAAAATCTGTTCAAATAGTGAATAAAAAAAAAGAGGATTTAATTCATGGAATAAGGCATTTTTAAGATTAGAAAGTAAGAAAATATATGGATGAAGGATAGAGGTGAAGTCATTATTCATTCAAACACAAGTTACAGTATAGGCTGATGATTCTGATTACAGGTAGTATCAGGTGCATGCACCTGCCCGAACCTTACTCGGGACTGAACTGAGCTTGTTGGGCTTTTTTCTCTGAGGCTCCATGTCAGCCGTCGTAGGTGTCACGAGGCTGCAGGATTTCTGCTTTGAATAGCAATGAGGATTTGCAAGGTTCCATTGTTACTTTTTTTTTGTCTGTTGCTCTCAGTAACTGGGGACAGGGAACGGAGAAATGTGTCTGTAGCTACAATGCACACACAAAAGCTCAGGTGATTATTATCTTGCTCAGAGAGTCAATTAGAGCGAGATACAGAGACCTTTCTGGAGTGACAGATATATTATTAAAGGAAAGCATTTTTTCCTCTTTTGTGTATCCCACAGGGCCTCTGAATCAGTAATAAGACCGACTTTAAAAAAATCCATTTTAATGCAGTTGTCAAGAAACTTGACCCATCTTTTTACTTTTAAGTTGCACTTTCAACTTAATAAACTTTTTCATATATTAAAAAAAACTATGTGGAGCTGCAGCATAGATTACAGATTTAACTGTTTTGTCTACTTTTCTTAATGTGAGATTCATCAGTGCCATCTCCAGAGCCGATTCAAACTCAGCTAATGTGCGTTTTTAAGTTCTTATTCTCATCATTTTTTTGATGTCAGTACAGGCAGGGTTTTTTCTTTTACAGAAAATATTGCAGTACTCCATAGGGGTGGGAATCGGAGTAATTCACACTAGGATATATTACCATATGTTTATGATGGCATCAATGATACACCAACTCTGCACTACTTGATACATGGCAGGACATTTATCTGAGATGCATCATGATATTTATGCAACCAAAGAAGTTTCTGTTCTTTATCACAATCTCATTTAACTTCCCTTCATTTTACCCTCATATATTTGATAGTGCCACCACAAGGAGTCTTAACAGAGTAACGCTGGCGGGCCAATCTTTTCAGATTACCTGCATGATTTAATACAAATATTCTTATTATTTATATGCAGTTTGTTTACAAATCCTATGGCCAAACACTACATGGAAGCACATCATGAGAGGGATTCAAACCCCATGTATTGAAACTATTAGTCTTGATGCCAGGGGTGGGAATAAACTCCAATGCCCCAAACAAACAGCACCCTTACCTTGGCCTTAATGAGGACTTATGTTTTCATAGTCAATTCCATCCATCCATCCTCCACTTATCCAGGGCCGGGTCATGGGGGCAGCAGCCTAAGCAGAGAAGCCCAGACCTTTCACTCCGGCCACCTCTACCAGCTCATCCAGGGGACCCCAAGGTGCTCCCAGGCCAGCCGAGAGATATAATCTCTCCAGCATGTCCTGGGTCTGTCCCGGTGCCTTCTAGGACATGCCTGGAACACCTCACCCAAGAGGCGCCCAGGAGACATCCTAGTCAGATGCCCGAACCACCTGGCTCCTTTCAATACCTTGGTCCCAATTTAGTCCCTGTTTGTGTAATTGAACAAAGTTGATCTACTAATGTCTTTTAACATTAGAGCAGGTGGCCGGGGGGGGGGGTCATCTACCAATCAAAAGGTTGCGGATTGATCCCTTGTTTGTGCGGTCCACATGTCAAAGTATCCTGAAGATACTAAACCCTGAGTTGCCCCCAGTGTGTGAGTGTGTGTGTTAGAAGAGCGCTTAGATATAGAGAATTGCTGTATAATTGTGTGTGTAATTGGGTGAATAAGGTGAATGGTAGGAAAGGTTTTGAGTGCCCAACTTGAATTACTTACCTATATAAAAGAGTAAGCAACCGTAATATTGCTGTGGCGTCAGTGTATTTGTTCTGCTTAACCATTTATTTTATTGGAAGTTTTAATTTCTTGTGTCTACACCACATTTGGTTAGAAGTGTGTTTTTAACAGAGGGCTTTGTACTTTGTTACTGATTCTCTTGAAGGCTAGAGAAATGTTGTACTCACCATCGCCCTTAGAGGCTAAAGAAAATGATGCATGTAGCTAGTTGTGCACACCTGTGATGAGTGAAGTTATAACTGCCAATAGGCACTGGTGTATTTGTGTCTTTAGCCCAATAAAATAAAGTCCTTTTTATTACTTTTCCAAACCTACCTCGAGCGTCGGGACTTGAATGTTTTATGACTTTTTTTTTTTTTTGGGGGGGTGACATTCTCTCCATTTTTCCTATTGATATACCATTGTGACATCACTTACAGATTCATAGATTGGACTTTTCCCAGTTCCAGTATGATACAGATACCCTGGTTTTGGCATCTGCTGATACTAAGTACCCATTTGATATCAATGTTAAATTAAAGAAAAACTGATTCCTGACATTCACTGATAAGTACACGTCTTTATATGCATTGTTGTGCAAAACAACTGCATTTTGGCTGTGAGCTGTCATCGGCTCAGTCAGGACAAAAACAAACAAACAAAAAAACAATACTCATCATATACAAGGCCAGGTGAGCTCCAAACGCGTTGTAGTGCATGAATCCAATATACTCTCCTTCATAGCAAAAATCTGCCTGGCCCTTTGCTGTCAGGTTCCTTTGCTGTAGCTGTCATGCTAGCAACTGGTGTAGAGCTGCTGGTGTGTTGCATAGCAGATGCAAAACAACATAGAACTGAATTAAATAGATTGGCTTTTCTTTTTTTTTGGATATTTTATTTGGATACCAGATGCAGCTTTTTGAAGTTGGGACCAGACTCACATCTGTGCATCCCTGGTATCTTTTAAGCTCCTACTCAGCTACAGCATGATAATTTGGATAACCCATCATGACCGCATTATTGAGTATTCTTAAAGCAGCAAATTTAATAGCTGAAATTAGTACTTTTATCAGCACAGTTACATGTAATTGTTGGCTTGATCGCTGTAGGAGCTGCTTCTTCTGTTGCTGCAATTGAAGCTCTAGTTTGTAAGTTCTATACTGGAGACTTTCTCTCTTACACACACACACCCACACACACACAGGCAAATTTTCCAGCACTGCCTGATGCAAGCAGCCATTCAGTGATTGCTCTACTGGAGGAGGAAGAAGAGGAATTTAATAGAGTTACGTAAGCACAAGAGAGGACGATTTCAATAATCTCTTCCTGAGAAAAGGACTTCCTGGGAGGTTGTGAAGTCGTCTGATGTGTGAATTATCAGGACAGGGGTGGAGTTAAAAACACTGGGAGTCTTCAAAGGAGAGCGGCTGGGTTGTATAAGTCACATGGGCATTCTGATGGACTTTTTTTTTTTTAACCTAGGTTTAATCACTTACATATTCAGTAAGAGCGAGAGACCTACCACATAAACCTAAATCCTCTTTTGTGTGTTTGTCATATTAGATTATTTCCTTCAAGCCACACATAGTGAGGGCCAGCAGTGAGTCGCTTAAGTGGCCCAGATGTTTTTTTGTGTTTGGGACAACCGAACAGGAGCCCTGCTGGTCATCTGATACCGTGGAGCTCCCTTACCTATCCCCTGCCTACACACACACACACACACACACACACACACACACACACAGACACAGACACAGACTCAGACTCCTGCATCCTCCATACCATCTGCTGTCTGCCACTTTTTCATAAGGGCCACATTAGCCTAAGGAATAATAAAAAAGAGGAGTTGAAATCATGGGAGGGGGTGTGAAGGAACCAATGCGATTCCGCTCAAGCTCTCTTGTGCTGTGTTGCAGATTTTAAGTGATCCATGTAATTATTTGACAAGGTGTATAGTCACATGACTGGCAGCCAAGCCTGATGAGGGTTCCCAAGTGTGAATAATTTAGTGTTGTCGTGCGTGTATAGCTGATTGATAAAGCTTTCTTGGTTGAGTCATCAAAGACTGTTTACATAAAATCTTTGAGAGACATTAACTGTGACTGATACAAATATGCATTTCATTAAGAACAGCTTAAATCTCAGTTTTTGCTAAAAATGTGGTGCTGAAGTTGAAAGAAGGGATTTATCAAAACATGTTGCTTAAATCAGCTCACTTGTGTAATGTTGTCGAGTTTTGAAAGCATTAGCTCTTACTTTTACGTTCTTTTCAGAGAGGCTCAGAGTTGGGGTGAGCAGGTGGAGGTACGCACTGGAGAGAGGAGGAATGAAAGCTAGTAGAAGCAAGACAGAAATTGTGCGTGTGAATAAGAGGGAGACAGGTGGAAAGGTGAAGATGAAAGGAGTAGAGGTAGCCAGGGTGGCCGGGTTTAAAATACCTGAGGTAAACCATCCAAAGCAATGCACAGTGAGGTGAAGAAGAGAGTGCAAGCAGGGTAGAGTGGGTGGAGATGAGTGTCAGGACAGGAGCAAGAGTGAAAGGGAAGGTAGTGAGACCTTCTGTGATGTATGGTTTGGAGATGGTGCCACTGAAAAAAAGACAGGAGGCCAAGCTGGAGGTGGCAGAGTTGAAGATGTTAAGATTTTCATCAGGGGTGACTAGGATGGGGCAGGATTAGAAATGAGTACATCTCAGAGACATCTCAGGTCGAGCGGTTTGAAGATAAAGTTAGGGATGCAAGACTGAGACGGTTTGGATGTTTGTTTTTTTTAACAAAGAATATTGATTATTGAGCTGCCAGGCAGGAGGAAAAAAGGAAGACCACAGAAAAGATTTATGGATGTGGTGATGGAGGACATGCAGAGGGTTGGTGTGGGTAGGGTGAGATGAGGCAGATGATCCACTGTGGCAGCCCCTAAAAGGAGCAGCAGATAGAAGAAGAAACTTGAAAGAGAGAGAGAGAAAAAAAGAATGTTTTGCTTTTTCAAAACATCTTATTTATTTGTGCACCTGTCTTATAGTTTTCTGTAACAACAGAATTTGCCGAATGGGTGTCACAGTGTGTAGAGAAAAAAATGATTACTGAACAGTGGTTGCAGAGTCGGTCCCTTATGGGCTGTCTGTTCTGCTTTTTGATTAGATGTGATTTCACTTTTTTTTTCCTGCTGTTTTAAAACAAAATCCACATATGGTTCATTTTGCTTAATCTTTCCACTGTGGAGCCGTGCAGTGCAGCTTTAAAATAAGTCTCATTCTTCCATCATCGGGGGGGGGGACACACACACCTTTTAGCAATGACTAACAATTTATCTTTAGTTTGCTGTAATTTTTATCATTTTGTAGAAAGCGACTTGTGCATAATTAACTTGTCTTATATTAGTTTTACGTCTTATAAGAAAAATAAGAAGGGTGTGCAGTTAATACAGCTTCCCTGTCAATATGCTCCACAGCCATCCTGGTGGCCAATAAAATAATAAAATGTCAGTCTCATTTTTGTTTGTGGGCCAGACAAATAACTGTTTCCTAAAACCTTCTAAAATTACTCGTTGTGTAAAGAACTTCATGTTTTTGATTCCATCATTGCATCTAGATATGTTTTAGTAACTCTTCATTCAGCCAGTCTAATATCATTACAAAGAAATTCTACGGTTAGAACCGAAACTGTCAAGAAAACCAATCAGCGCGGCTCCTTGGGTGTACACTGCCATACTTCAGCAAGGTTTGGCAGACAGTGGGTAATATCTGGGAGTAAGAAGACCACAAAACCAATCATTCAGCCCTGTGGCTTAGATGAATCTGATAAAAACAGTTTGGACAAGCATTCTGATTTGATCCATTCTGTAAGGACTAGCAACTTGTACACTGTATTTAACATCTGTACCAAATGTCTTTTTTTGTTTGTTTGCTTAGGACCTTAGAAAGCCACAGTGAGTGCTTTTGTCTCTTCAGTTATACTGGAAAAGAATCACATCATGCATGGACGCAAGTGTATGTTCTTTAAAACAGACATTTAGCAGCCTGAGCGAGCACTGCTGTGAAACTATGGAAAAACAATTATCTTTTCCTCAACACGAAATATGAAATGATCAAACCATCAGCAACTGATTCAACATGTATTCATGTTTCATAGTTTTGCTTTTTACGGACCATAATTAGAAGTATTTCCTGACAGGACTTGGAGTGTAAATTGCACTCTGTGGAGCTGAGCTGAGTTGGGTTGTGACCTCATGATAGTAGTAAAGGGTAAATGTACTGGTTCTTATAGAGCGCTTTTCTACTCTACATGAGCAGTCAAAGCACTTTATACAGCATGTCTCATTCACACACACACACATTCAAGTGCTCTCTATCTAACATTCAAACTCCAATGAATGCATCAGGAGAAACTTCCAGTTTGGTATCTTGCCCAAGGATACTTTGGCATGCAGACTGGAAAAGCCAAAGATCAAACCACCAACCTTCCAATTAGTAGATGACCTGCTCCACCTCTTGAGTTACAGCCACCCCAAAGTACAGTAGTAGTAGCACAGTAGAGCACAAGAATTGTTTTAGGACTTAAATATGAGTTCATAAAATATCCCGTGGCTTGCATTTATATTTGATACATAAATAAAAAAAGAATGCTATAAAGGCGGGTTAATAGAAACTGGATTTCTAAAAGTGTCACTCTACATGTCTACATTTTAGACATTGAGGGTCTTGGGGGGCAGTGTGGATGGGTGCTGTTATTCAGTGCTCCTACTACATCTGTCCCTCCAATTTTAACAGCACTATAGCTTTCAAACAGTCATACACATTCTTCTCATCACATACACCCACATGTTGGGTGGGAGGAGGGGGTGGGCGGGTCGTCCCACACCCCAGTTTCATGCACCTTGCCTTGGGTGGGGACTGGCTAGTTGTTCGGGACTGGGCTGGTTGCTTCCCTGGGTTGCCGCTGGCACTGTGCTGGTGCCTGCTCTCCCACGCTGGGTATCCACATAGGGTGTGCATGTGTGTGTGTGAATGTGTGTGGCTGGTGCGCTTGTGTGCATGCGTGTGTGTATGTTAATGTGTGTATGTGGATGTGTGTATGTGAGTGGACAGTTGGGCCTGGGTCTGTGACTTGCTGAGCCTTGGCACCTGTGGGACGCGATTGTGGAGGGGCTGGGGTTGCCCCTCCCTGCACCTCCGCGCTGCTCCCCACTGACCGTCGCTGCTGCCCCTGGGGTGTGGGTGCCCATGGGTCCCGGGATGCGTGGCCGGATGTCTTGGCGTGGTTTTTGACCCGCTCCCTTGGCGGCTGTGGCCTGGGGGTGGCTTGGGCCGCCTTGGCGCTGGGGGGGGGGGTCTGCCGGGTGTTGGGCTGTTCTCGGGCGCTTGGGGCCTCGGGGCTGCATGCTCGGCTTGTGCTGGGGGTGCCGACCTGCAGGGGGGAGGGCTGCTCATTGCCTCTGGCTCTCTGGACTCATGCCCTTTGGCCGTGGGTGCTCTGTCTGGGTTCCCCCCCCCCTTCTTCCTCTGGGGTGAGGTGCGGTTGCCATCGGGACATGCGGCCTCGGATCTTCTGAGCTCCTGGTGGGCTGTGGATGGCCCGGGTCTCCTGGGTCCTTTCCTATTCGCCTCTGGATCGCGGGGGGCATGGGTGCAGTTTCGTGCCCTCATTATTGAGTACATTCCATAACAGAGACGCATACACATACACACTGCACACAATCTTGCTGTTTGCGGTGTGTGTGTGTGTGTGTATATATATAGATATGTATGTATATCTACTTTTATGGATTATATTTTTCCCTTTTCTCCCCTTTGTCTCACTCCCCCCACCTTTTATTTATTTATTTATTTTTTCTTTTTCTTTTTCTTTTTCTTTTTTCTTTTTGTTTTTTTTCTTTTCTTTCCACTCTTTCCGATCCCTTTGTCACTCTCCTTCTCCTTTTTTTTAAAAATTTTTTTCTTTTCAGCAGACATAGCAATGGCATATTGCTGCAGTCTGCCCTTATGTAATTGGATTTCATGTAAATTAAAGTGAATTAAAAGTTATGTAACATTAACTTCCTTTTCAGGTAGTTATTCATCTGAAGTCCACATCCATTTCTCAATTTGAAGCGATAGTACCAGAGGCTAATCTCTGTCTGAACTGCCATGCCGAGACAATTACCCGGAGATAAGATGATGACTGCAGGGTATTTGGAAGATTGAAGTCTGAAGGACAATATGGGTGGCATCACATGATGGGCATTAATTCTCCCCTGATATTCCCAGGGTCAAACTAAGCATCTGCAGTCATGATAAATGCTGATTTGGCTCAGATTATGACTGCTGACGAGGTGGCCTGTTTAAAGACTTAAATCCAGCTGCAGATGGATAATTGACTCCATGTTGAGGAAATATGAATATTTGAGCTTTGATTTATGTCTCTTTTGTATTAAGTGATTATGGTGATGGATGGAGGTTAAAAAAAAAACCTGAAGGAGGGGAGGAGACGGGCGAGACATCAGGAGATTGAGCTGGACATTTTGATCTGTCCACAGCTGCGGTGCTTTTTCCAATTCACAGTTATCAGCAGTGTCCTCTTCAGCCCTGTGCCCTCTGCTGATCTGATCCCTTTGATCCCTAAAGAGGAGAGAATTAAGTACCAAAGAGAAAACGGGTCACATTTCCAAACTTTTTCTTTTAAATTTAGAAAATAAAAAGTATTTATGATTGTCAGTAATGCACCAGGTATTTTACGGCTTTAAAATGTCGCTCATTTTGAAGTTTTGTAAATAAAAATGTACCTGTAATTAGGGATGTGTGACATTTAATGATTCTAGTTGTGCCATTTTTTTTTTTGTTTGGGTTAGAGTGCAAATAAATCTTACTTATGCATAACTATTTTAAAGTTTTCCTGTTTTATGTTTTTTAATTTTTTCTTTTCATCACACTTTTTTTCTGTGCCAGTAAATCAAATCTTAACAAGACCCATACAGATACATACGAGGCGTGTCCCAGCCTGTAAGAGCTGTACTTTTAGTAAAATGTTGGCTGATACTAAGTGTCAGAATGCTAAATTTCTTAAATACAATGTTTGTTTGTTGGTTATTAACTGGTGCTGTTCTTTTATTTGAATCGATTGGTGCGGGGGGGGGGGCAATAATACCTCACAATATTTCAAGGACATTTAAAATCAAAATATTCCTGACGATACAGGGAAGACAATGGTGAAAGTTTTATGGGCGATTACAGCTTGCAGACACCAACACTGATTTATTCATTAGTCTCTATTTTTAAAGATTAGACTTTAAGCTTTATCAAAAAAAGTTTTTACACTGATATTTTTTTTTTCTCCACTCGCCTCTTTATGCCACTGCTGCATGGCATTAAATTTTGCCGTCTCGCTTAGTCTGCGTTTGGCCTGTCTCCCTGTGCTCTCTTTCCTCTTTCCTCTCACTCCCACCCAGTCACAGCAGATGGCTGCCCCTCTGCAAGCCTGCTTCTGCTGGAGGCTTCTTCCTGCGTAAAAGGGAGTTCTTGCATCCCACTGTTGCCTAGTTTGCTCATAGATTATGATTATTGTAGGATCTTTACCTCACAGTATAAAGTGCCTTGAGGCGACTATTTGTTGTGCTTTGGTGCTATATAAATAAAATTGAATTGAACTGAACTGAAAATTAGTGCAGACAAAATGAAGGGCATTTCCACCCTTCTTTGTCAATGAGCTACTTTCAGTGATGACAGACTACCTAATTTGAAGTGTGACTCTATTGCTGCAAGGTTCCATCAGCATTGCGGTAGTACTGACGCAGCATTACATACAGTGACGCAGTATATGTAGCCTAGGTTAAAAGCCTGCTTTACGGCTGTGTAACTGCATCCACCGTTTGCTCTTCCTATCATATGGAGTTCAACCAGCAAGTCCTCCAGCAATGCTCGGTTGAGTCATGTTTACTTTTGGGCCACACATCACCAGCTACTTGTATCTACTTGGCGGTGTGTTTGTTGTTTCCACCTTTAGCCAGAACAGTTTTCCAACCACTTCCATACTATTTAAGTAGCTTCCTTTTTAGTTACTAAACTGTCATGGGAGACTGACACGTTGGCATGTTTGGGCTTATGCCAATGTTGTGTGCTCAGGAACGTAAATGCATGTTGTTGCTTTAGCACCAGCATTGCGAGGTGACACTTTATTATCATGCAGAACAAATTATACTGGCATTATTGTGGATGGTATGATATGGCACAGCCCTACTCTCTTGTTTTGAAAATCCAACAATAGCCACTTAATGGGATGCTAAAAGAGAAGCTTTATCATCTTAACTTCATTACAGTATGTAACCTTCTAATTTTCATTAATCATTATTTACTTCTTTTATCCAATGGGAACTGTGCTGCAGTTCTTATTTTATTAAATTAAATACTTGTTTCTGCTGTGCAGCGTGCATGCATTTTGTAAGATTAGCTTGTATATCAGTCTATCACACTATTGGATTTAATGAGATTAGAATAACTGATACAGAACTGCAGTGCATTTTTTTTTCTCATCACTATATTAGAGATTTGGGTTGATGCTCGGTAGCTCATTCATTTTTTTTCTGAAACAGGAAGCAGAGGTGTTTAAAATCATCTGAATATTTGATAGTTTTGTGAATATTGTGATGATAATGATGAACAAAAGGCTAAGCCCTTGACTGGCTATATTTACTCAAGGCCATTTTTCTAATTTGAATTGATTTTAAAACCCAAAACCCCAGTAAGAACGAATAGACCTAGAGGGAAGGATTCTTTGTTTTTTTTTTGTTTTTTTGTTTTTCAAGATACTGATGAGAAGAAATTTTCCACTATACAAAACAATTTAACAATTAATTTCAGGCGCAGCGTGTTGGAACATGTGCATCACCCATTTCCAAAAGTGGCAGCCTCCAATCTGAACTGGTGCTCTGCAGAGAGTTTGTTTTTAATGCAAAATGATGGCACAATAATGGCAACCTACTGCTCTGAAAAGCCCATATTTCTTCAGAGAGTTGATGAAACAAGACCCAAAAAGATTAGATAGCCACTGAAAGAGACAAATGTGCAAAGTATTCATCACTATTACCCATGTCACACTGCTCAAATTAAATTCAATGCCGCATGTAAACGCCAGACCATATTAAATCTTATCTCATGTAAACAGTTGGTCTCAAATCTACAGTCGGAAGGATTTCAGTTTGAAAGAGGAAAAATGTGTGCATGTAACTGCATGCTACTGTTCCCACCAGGCAGTGCAAACCTATACTATAGATATCAAAGTGTGTTCCTCTCACAACGTCCCTGGATTGCACCGCATCTCTTTTGCAGGAGCCAGAAAGCTTCTTGTGTCTGCCTTTAGTCATTTCATACAAAATAACAAGGTGTGTGTGTGCGTGTGTGTGTGTGTGTGTGTGTGTGTGTGTGTGTGTGTGCACCAGGCTAACATGGCAAGGAGCCCGGGTTATAATGCAGGCCTTCCCCTCAGCTCATCACCCCATTAACCTCAACTGTGTGTGTGTGTGTGTGTGTGGGTGCTGTCAAGCTTAGTCAGCAAGGTGGAAGGCACTTGCAGTTCTGAAGCTGTGTGTTTGTGCAGATTTTTGTACTGTAAGTGTGTGTGTGTGTGTGTGTGTGTGTGTGTGCGCATGCATAAGAAGTGAGGGGGGACTCAAGTTCAAGTTCAGGACAGGTCAATTGTTGGGGAGATGCACCGGCCTCTGTGGTGCCTCTGTCTGTACCGGGTGAGTACTCTTATACTTTATTACTTCACTCTCCAAGCTCAAGGCTATCAGCACCCACAGAGTTATTACACCTTATCCAGGCAAGTGCACACATGATATTACACTTAGAATACACTCTCACCACAGGCAATACACAGTGTTTTGAAACACCGGCCTTGTGTAGAGTCCCCGAGATCTAAATTTCTGGTCATTCTTGTCATGTCTCAGTGGGACATTTTCTCATTTGGGTGTTATGCGTTCAGTTGGAGCGTTATGAAAACAGCTGGATATGTGCTTTGCCTGTGGTTTTAATACATCAATGCTTGATATTGTGCTTTGACCTCCACCGTCTGCCATTAGTGTCTGCTTGTCTGGAGAGCCCATCACACTGTGAGAGGCCGGGGCCTTCTGTCAGCACTCGTTCTCTGTATGATCAGGAGAAGAGGTTTCATGGGAGCAATTGCTCTCAGAGGCACTGATAATAGCTCAGTGGACCTCTATTCATTGGCTCCCTCGGTGGAGCAATTACACTATTCACCACCTATTATACCATTTCTGACTTGTATAAACGGTGGTCTTACACATACATATGGGCACCCACTTTGACGTTTGCCCTAACGCACACAGGAAGCTGTCCAATTAAAATGTTAGCC
This sequence comes from Pterophyllum scalare, assembly GCA_024447675.2. Classification (NCBI taxonomy): domain Eukaryota; kingdom Metazoa; phylum Chordata; class Actinopteri; order Cichliformes; family Cichlidae; genus Pterophyllum; species Pterophyllum scalare. The sequence goes on along the minus strand of JAMQGT020012526.1, from coordinate 139,923 downwards.
AAAACACGTTGTCTTCTTTACAACTTTCAGGATTAATCCACATAAACTGTTGTTCATATCCTAAAACAGAAGACCCGTGGTGATAAAAAGAAGTGTTTTGCTGCTGCCTTGCGATAAATACATCAGAATGAACTATAATAACAATAATTGTAGTGATTAATTGTTAAATAACTTAGAAGAGCTTCAAAAGACAAATTACAAAGTGCTTTGCAGGATGAAGTCTGTACCAATAAAATGTGAAAAGAAATATCATCTAATAAAGGACGCAAACGATTACACCTGTTATACATGTGAAGGAGCATTCAATAACCTTTATGCAAACTTAAAACGATGTGACGTCACCTAAAGAATGTAGCATTGCTTCATAATTAGGAGAAAATATGACAGGAAAATAAGTACGCTGGTCCAACCTCAGCTTAAATTACTGGTTTGGACATTTTTGTTTTGTCAAGTGATTAACCATGCAGTTCTTTAATACTGTAAAGAGTTATATATAAGTGTGTTTGCTATACAAACAGTATAGCTACTGTATCTATACATGTCTGTGTATATGTATTTGTTATGCTTATGTGTAGCTCTGCCAGGGCAGCATGGTACCATGAAGGTATCTTATTCGAGCCTATAAACTGTGTGGAGTTTGTGTTCTCCTTTTGTCTGTGTGGGTTCTCTCTGGTTACTCCGACTTCTTCCCACAGTCCCAAGGACATGCATGTTAGGTTAACTGAATGATTGCCTTTCTCTCCGTGTTGGGTCCTGTGATAGACTGGCAGCCTGTCCAGAGTGTACCCTGCCGCTCACCCAGTGTCAGCTGGGATAGGTTTCAGCCTCCCCCCACCGACCCTGAACTGGATAAGCAGTTAAGAAGATGGATGGATGGCCATCTAAGCCACCAAGTGACTGGATGCTGCTGTTTCTGTTTGAAATTTGTGTGTCTCACAGAGAGATGCTGCTAACCTTTTGTATTGCTGCTGCTGGTGTGGTTTTCTTTTTGCCTGTGTCACAATAAGACAGCTGGAAAATGTAAGGCAGGAGGACCAGTCGGCTTTGCTTCTGAATGTGCACATTATAGTTGTGGACAACACACACACACACACACACACACACACACACACACACACACACACACACACACTCTGAAAGACCTGCTGGGATTCATTTGTGAGCGACACCTCTGGGTGAGAGAGACATAGATGGATGTGATGGTTGAGGAAACATTTAGTCAGTTTGTCTGGGTGCTTTTTCTTGACTCATGCCTATTGTCTGACCCTGATTACAAACACTCACTTGGTCACTTGCTCACTCACACCCACATCTCACATTACAAGCCCAGCAGAAAGGCAACAACTGCATGACGGCAAAGAGCTTCAAAAGCACAGGGATGGATAGAAAGTGTGAAAGAGAAGGAGGGACAGAAAGGTGAAGAAATGAGATGGAGACAAACAGTAGGTGATTTTTTTTACTCATTATTGCTCTCTGCTCAGGTCTGTCTGCTCGGTTGAAAATGAGAACATGATGTAAGATTTTCACAGTAAAAAATAAAAGTTGAACAGGGTTTAGGCACTTTTATGGACGCCTCACACAAATCTATAATTGGCCATGACCACCCTTTTCCTTTTAAACAGCACCTGTTCTTCTCCTAGCTCGCAGTTTTAAACATGTAGATAGCATCTTGGAGAACGAGCTGTGTCCTGATATAATCTGAGACTGACTCCACCATGTTTAGATCAAGTCTCTCTGGGGAAACAAACCATCTGTTGCAGGACTCCTTGTTCATTTTTGTCATTGGAGATGTCACTCTTTGGAGTTCTTCTGCATGCAATGAATTGGATACATATTTCACAGCTCCCTGATGGTGAAGTGTATCAGATGTAAATTAAAAATGCTAAGTATATGAGATCTTTATGCCGTATGAAGACAATGGACAGAGGGAAAGTGATAGAACCCAATAATGTTGATATTTGCAGGTCAGAAGATCTCACCAAGGTTCAATATAGGCTAGAATGATAGATTTTGGTGTCAAGGTTTTATCTCTCTTCCCCCCCCCTCTCTCTCTCTCTCTCTCTCTCTCTCTCTCTCTCTCTCTCTCTCTCTCTCTCTATATATATATATATATATATATATATATATATATATGTATATATATGTATATATGTATATATATGTATATATGTATATATATATATATATGTATATATGTATATGTATATATGTATATATATATATGTATATATATGTATATATATATATATATGTATATATATATATGTATATATATATATATATGTATATATATATATGTATATATATATATATGTATATATATATATATGTATATATATATATATATATGTATATATATATATATGTATATATATATATATATATATATATATATATATATATACATATACATAAGTCACCCAGACAGGGACTTACTGGAAAGTGGCAAAGAGGGACCCTTGAGAGACAATTTAGCCAGTCACTCGTGCATCATACAAAAATGTTTGAAATGGGAAAGTGCTTTGAATGGGAAAGTTGGCATAATGTAATAATGACACAAGCAGAAAGAGAAGGTTGGATATCTAATACAGAATCTGTTAAACCAGTTTCCCAGCAAAATTTGGAAAAGCTACAAATTAATTTCACAATAAAGGCTCAAGAATAAAAAATTTGAGATGCCTACTGTTTTTGTTTTCATGCGACTGTTAAATTTCTCTCTCTTTGCAAATTATAGCAAAAGCTGGAAATTCAGAGGCTGTTTTCTCCTGAAAACCTGCTTCTTCTTCAGTTCAGCAAATTGAATAGAAGAAAGTGCACTTGCACCCATGACAAAGGGTGTGGGTAGTTCACACAGATGACACACAGATGACAGGAGTTACTACCACTTACTGTACCAGTCAGAAGTTTGGAAACTCACCCATTATCCAAACTTTTGACTGGTATAGTCCTAATGTGTCCCCTGAGAATAGATGGCTGATCTTGAGTGTAACTAGTGACATTCAAGAGATGAATGAATTGCAAATTATGCACAGCTGTAACCAATTAAAAGTAAATTGACAGTAAATACAACTTTGCCTTAAGATCACTATCATATGGTCTTATGAGTGTATGTTTGAGTTCCACTGCTGAAGAAAAACCCATGGCATCGTTGTCACCCTTGTAACCTCAAAATAGAGCTTGATGTGGTTAATGTTGTAACGTTTAACCTAAATCATGAGTCAAAAACAGACTTTCACCCAGGAGACTGGGTTAACATCCTAATTTCATGTCAGATTTTTTTGTGGTGATTTTAGTTTGGGGTTTTTTTACACTTTGGTTAGGCTGAGGCAGCACAACTACTTGGTTATATTTTGGAAAAAATTCAAATTTTTGGTATAATACACCCATTTCACAACAGTAGCTAGGGAACTGCCAGTCTGAAACTGGCCACAAATCTCTGGATAGAATATTGAGGAGCCAAAAAACAAGTAACCCAATATGATCCATTGGTCTAAACTATCAAGCAAACGGCTGAATAGAAAAACAAGCTGCAAAGAGACGTGTGAAACGTAACACATTTTAGGTTTGGGAAAACTATCCAGAAGACTTTACATACTTGCAGAGTAGGTAAATAGCAAAATGAAAATCTTTATTAAGTTGAATAGAAACATTGTTATATTATTATTATTATTGTTTTTATTATTATTGTTATTGTTATTATTATTATTAATAATAATAATAAATGACATGTCATAACAGATGCATACTTTGAGTACACAAACATTATGCAGGAGTAGGTAATGGATGATAGTTATTGATTTGTAAATAACTGAACATGAGTAACTTCAGGTTATTATATAACATTTAGAATCCCCATGATATCAGTATCATTTCCTAAATGCTTCCAAACAAATGCAGTAGAATTTGAAGCAGAGTTTTAAAGATAAAAGACAACTTATGAAAGTCTGACCTTATTTGACCTTTAAAAAGAGGTCAGAGGTCCAAAGCAATGTAATATTTAGAATCTCTATATATCATTCCCTATATGCCTAAATGTTGTCAAGATAAACAATGGCAGTAAGAATCATAGTTTTAAAAAGCTCTATATAGCATCAAAATCACTTTGACCTTTGGATCAATCTACTGATTTTGAAGAAGAGCTCAGAAGTCAAATGTGACAGATTTTACATCTTCATACACAACTTTCTTTATGTTGACTATTGTATTTACAAACAGAATAATACGCATGCACGCAAAACGCATGTTACCAAAAACATAACCTCAGCAGCAGTAATAAACCTAAGGCAATAACCCAAAATATTCATTCACTAATGTTAAATAAGAACCCAAACCTCAAGCCATAACGAATCCCAGAGACCCTGACACTTGCTTTTATTAACAGCTCAGCTGTTTGAGAGAGTTAAGAAGATAGTTTCATTTGTTAAGTTTATTAGTTTTTCCATGTTGCAGGCTGTCATAGCATTAAGTCCTCTCTCAAGAATACTGTGCAAAAAATGTGGGCATGTCCTGCACCTTTTGTTCTAAAAAGCCGTTTTTGCATTTTTTGCTTTGGGCCAGCGTATTTATTATACAATATTTTGCCATCAAAATTGAGCTGAAGCTGTTGAATCTGTGTTATGACATTTTAAATGCAGATAGTGCTGCTGAATAATAAAAATGGTGCAGATCTGCAGTGCTATAGAGGAGCTGTTGGTATGTACCTGAGGGATATAATAAATGCAAAGTGATGCAGTCGTCAGGTTCATTATATCATAAGAGCCCCTTGTTGGCACTCGGCATCGTCGTCACCCACATCCAACACTTACTCATGGTGTCGGTCTTTGTCCCCGCTATCATGTAACAGTATCACCGTTTTCAGCTTCCACTGGCTGCTTTGCATGTGAGTCATTAGACTGGAAGCTGTGGGTGTATTTCTGTCATGGAAGAAGGTAAAAGCAATCAAACTGCAGGGTTGTGTTCGAGGAGACGCTTGCAGTTTACCTGAGGACACGGCTGAATGTAACACACTATTATTGAAGTCTTCAAAAATATTATTACTGCTTTAATACTATATTAATACAACCTGTTCCAGTTATTTTAATTTGTGGATCACATTAAGGGCTGGAGTTTATAGAGCAAGGTGATTACACTGTTTAAGGCTGAATAGTACTTCAAAGTGTGTAGTAGTAATATTACAGTTTGATCAGATGGTTTTACCAGTATTGTGCTATGGGTCAGAGTGAGGAGCCATGATATCTCATTTAGCGAAGTTTTTCATGTTATATTTCTGAAGAAGATATAAATAAAAATGCTGCAAATTGTGCTGTATATGGAGAAAGTTGAGTGCAGGATGACTGGTTTCTGGTGCAGTTTATTGAATGGCAACAAAGATAATCATTCCTTATGTTTAGTTTCTTAAAGAATCAATACAGTAAGGTTGTTTTTAAATCACAGGGACCTAAAACAAATATTTGATCACACACGATTTTTTTTTATTAATGTAACTGTACCAATGTGGTGAATGACGGGTATATGAAAGCTGCAGATGAGATGACGATATCTGATATCCTGAGGCAAAATTGGAAATCTGACCTTTTCAACAATAACCTCTGCATAAATATGGAATATTTATGGAAAGCTTAGGGATGAGTATAATTATTTGTTTGAATGCAGTTATTTTAAGTCAGAAAACAGAAATATCTGCTTGTGAATATGAGAGTGAAACCAAATGAGTAACTGCATACAGTACCAGTCCAAGGTTTGGACACACTTACCCCCAGACTTGTATCGACTGGTACTGTAATCCAAAAGATATTACAGTGTAATTCAAGCTTCCAAAATTTTGTAAAGAAATTGCGTCAGCATTATCAATGTATTTCATTTCTTTGTTTTCTTTCTGGTGTGTGAATGACCTCCTGCTTTGTTGTTTGTTCTTTCTCCTTTACCCCAGGATTAAGAATAAAGAATAATATAATATGTAATATATAAACTACAGTATGTATAATGTTTAGGTGTCTCATAGTTCAGACTGACTTGGCCATGAAGACTGCCATTATGTTACATTACCTAAAAAAACAAAACAAAAAAACAGGAAGCAGACAAATATGTCAGTAGTATTTAGGGAGCTACATTACACAAGAGCTCCAAAATAAAATACTATTGCTCAATATAATATGTCAGTATAATTCAGTGTAAAGAAAGTAGGTTCTGAAACTGGAGAAAGCCAGCTGAGGAGGATGATTGCCCTCAGTGTTGCCTTCTTCCAGCTGAGTGGTCCACCTACTGTGATGTCAAAGTGTGTGCCTGTCCTTTAAGTGCTTTTGGTTCAAGGGTCACTTAAAGTGACTCTTGAACTAAGTGGTGCAGTATAAGAGACCCGTGGAAGGTACAAGACCTTCGTTTTCCTGCTCCACACACACTCTGCAGCTGGTCCTCTTTTAGCCATCTGCCTCTGATGAAGACGCATTGAGAGTGAATGTGTAATTGTTAGAGACGAAGGAATGTGCACATCATAGTGTGTTTTGGATAAAGGCAGTAAGAGGGTGTTTTGGAAATGACAGCCTACACATCTGTCTGACTTTGTTTCTCCGTGGGGCCTGCTGTGATAAAATGCCGCAGGACTTTTAGCTTAATTAAACTGGATTAGGAACAAACCAGGGAACCGGCTGTCCCTTATTTCCCTACTCCTGTATTCTCCCTTAGCCATACACCTACCTACCTTTTTTGTGAGTTCTTCCTCACTTTATTACAGTATTGTAAAGCATTTCAAGGTGCTGGATGCTGATAGATTCTTACTCTCTAGACTTATTTCTCGCACCAATTTTGGCTCCATGATTTGAGACTTAATAAGCGACGTGCTTCCTGTCATACTCAGATCTCCAGCAAAATATAAAACCCCCTAACCCTAGCATCTTTACCTTTTGCCCATCATTACAACAAACAGCCTTTTAAAGATCTGTCCCCAAAGTTAGCACTGGCCAGATTGTCCTCATTCTCCAGATTGGTCCTCACAGGAATAGATGCACACACGAACACACATATCAGTACCAGCCAGCAGCTAATCAGCTTAACTCTTGAAAAACTGGCTGGAAGCAGCTTAATCTGGAACAGATTTTAATTCTTGTTTGTGTGATCATATCAGCGGGTGAAAATGTAATATTTCCCTGTTTATATGATCTCTCTCCCTCCTTTCATAAAAATAAATAAATCAGAGATGAATAATTTTGTAGCAGGATTTGGCTTTTTTTCCCCACAAGGCTTGTGTTTGTCCTCATCAGATTGTAAACTAACAGAGTGGGATTAATGACATAAGTTTTTAATCCCTGGTCGAACACGAACATGCATATGTTCATATACTGGTGACTTAATGAAATGGAGAATTCCCAAAGAAGTTTCAGTCAGTACCTTCTATCCCACCAGACAGCCTGTCTTCTGTTGGCATGCAGTTTTTGGGGATTCTTCACTGCATTGTCCTGTTGCGTTAAATTATGTTACACTGAAAAAGTAAAGGTTTTAAGGGTGTCTCGTGTGTATTTGTTGAGTTTAAGCCCTAGTCACACAGGCTGTGATGCTGGTCCACAACTATCTGGCAACCACTGTTCGTGAGGTAAAAATATCCCTGACCGGCTGAAAGTGGTTGTTGAAGGTTGATCACAGTTGCCGTGAAACTGATTGCTAAAGCCCCAGTCATGCAAGACTAGAGACTGGTCAGTGGGCTCGTATTCCCTGACAAGTTGCTTGAGGTTGCAGGCAGTTGCTAGGTGAAACTGGTTACAAACCTTGTGATTACTTTAGTCGCCAGCAGAATGCCATGGTTGCCTGTTTGTGTGAACAATGCCAACTTGTCTGCAAACACTTGCCAAAGTTCACTGCACTTTATCAAGTTTTGCCACCATTTGGCTAATAGTTAGTAGTGTTTACAGACCAGTCAGTGTCTTCCATTCAAACTACAGGCAACAGTGGCAATCTGCCAGCAACCAACACAATCAAAAGCGTTTTTTGGTGCAGCGCCGTGAAAAAACTCGCTACCTAGTCGGGGAATACACGTCTTTCCCTCACGACAAGTCTCTGCCTGACGATTACTAACAGGTTTCTAGGCCTGTGAGACCGGGGTCTTAGTTAACAGTGTTGGTGGTGTATCTTTGAAATTGAAAACATGTGTTGATTGAATGTTCTTCCCCATAAAACATTTACAGGGCTGATTTTCTTTTCAAAACATTTTCCGTTATGCATCATTTACACTCATGTTTGCTTGATATGTCTGTCCTCTATTGCCTCAGTGTTTCTGTCAACTATAAGCAATCATTTCACTTCATAGATAATGAGTCATATTTCCCTTAGGAATTGGTAGAGACCAAACACAGACAATGAATACCGGATAATATTAGACTCACCAGATGGAAACAAACACTGGTCCCAATTAATAATAATCTTCTTCCTTGTTGGAAGTGTAGATGAGCATGTCTGGGTCCACACCTCTGTCTACTCCATCAAACTGGTGGATACATCTGGAATCTTGACATGAAACAGCAATTTCTTGGCTTAAAAAAAAGAAAAAAGATAAGCCAATAAGTGACTTGATTTGAAAGTACAAGTGCAGGCACATTTTAAACATCAGCATCCTTGAGGTATGGTTCAGAATGACAAATGGAAAAATGTCCTGAACTGTTTCTTTTTTTTAAAACTTTGTGCCATGCTTTCAAAACCATGGGAAAAACCAATATGTTGACATGACTATGCATCAGTGTTCACTTAATGATGTGAGTTTCAGGCTCTGTGTTGGTCTCTGGTGATTGATTGGGGAAACAGGAGAGAGAGAGAGGCAATGACAGACTGAAGACAAGTGAATCTCCTTAATCAGATATTTATATATGTACATGCAGAATAGGCTGGCAAGGCATATTTGGTATAAAAAAATTTCATTTTGTAGTAAGCAATCAACTGACCAGTTGCAGTTGAGCAGGCTTTGGTTGGATCCAAGTAAATGGTCTGCATGAAGAGTAGAGAGGTATTGCATTAGCTGAATTGAAATCTTGAAGGCATTGGTTATCTTCTGATAATGATTTTGCTTTATTTATTTATTTTTTTAACTGCCGCTGCTAGATGTTATCCAGGTATCCTTGCTACACTGGAAGCTGTGAAAAAGTAACCGTTTCCTCTAGGGGGCAATCAGAGTAACCAATTTGGTAAAAAGTTAACAGTTTGATCTTTCACATTTCTGAAGCTGATGATTGTTACATTCACAGTTTATTTGTGCAGCCTTGAATGTGAAAAATTACTAAAATCAGTATATTAGTAAAGTTATTTTATGAAATGAGAAACTGGGAATTTGGTTTTAGAAGAAACATTTTTACAGCTATCATCCCAACACCACACTTATTCTAATTTCTCTAATTTCCTTTGGCTCTCGCCTATAATTTGCTCCAAGATGTTAATTTTTGCTTCCTTTTAGTTTAATTGTGTCATGTTTTTTTTTATTTTAAACATAACAATTCTGTTTAATCTCATCTCCATTAAAATCTAAATGCTAATGCTTTGCAAATCAGATCCCTTAGCATATTCTTTGTCTTGAGTGATATAGTTGAGTGGAACAATGTATTTACAGCCTTCACAAACTCAACAGAAAACTTGGCACAAATGGCTGCAATTATGTTGAATGTGTCCCTTTTATACTGTTCCCTTCCCCTTTTGACTTTCATCAGCAACCCTCTTTACTTGCACAGACTGAAACATACGCGCTCACAGTCCTGAACTATACCACTTCACTATCTCCGTCTGACAAATATGGAACACGATATTGTCTAAAAATTGTGTTTCATCAATCAGAGTGCAACTGTTTTCTCCTGACAGCAGCAGTGACGTGGACTCTGCTCTTGTGAGTAAAATCCTGTGTGTCAGGGATGGAGGAGTAACATATGGTGGTAGACAGCAAGTGGGAGGATTTAGAACAGCTCAGTCAAAAACACTACATCGCAATTTTTTTAATCGGGGGAAAAAAGGGTAGCCAGACTTCTGGAAACAAATTTTTTTTTTTCTTTTGGTTAATCTGATCCTTTTTATTTAATCTGTTTTTCTTGTCAATGGAAAAAAAGCCCTTAATGTACTAAGTGAATGGTAATTTCCTTGCTTGCCGGTCCACGTGATATGCCATCAGAGTTCATGGCAGAGTTCGTCACAAGTTTTGTTGGGTCGTTATCAGTTTGCCCAGTTTGCCCAGTGAGCCGTGTGGTGTTTCTCTAAATGCACTCAGGAGAAGTAGGCCAGCCTCTGAGGCCGCTGCTTGTCGATGGAGTCGATATCTGTGCCAGGGCAGAACATCACCTCGTCATTGACCACCCGGTGTTGGGCCATTAGGATCCACCAGCACGGTGAGAAATGGATTTGGCTGTAGCAATGTGGGCCATAAAATCATCATCACCACAGTGCAGCAAGAGCCAGTTGTCAATACAGGCACTCATGTGTGCGCAGATCATGAAAAAGACAAGTTCAAATACGCAAACACACATGGACAATGCAGTCTCATGGTACATAAATTATCCGGGCTGAAGTTTTTTTTTTTGGTACCAAAAGGAGTTAAACTGGGGTGGTGTTGTGGCAGTGGAGTGTGGTTGCAGCTTAATTAGCTTTAGCCAAGGGGGTCAGCAGAGAGAGAGAGAGAAATGGAGATCAATGGCCAACAAGTAATCAGATCAAACGTCCTCATGTAAAGTTAGTTCAAATGCAAATGCTGATTTGTGGGGCTATAACCTACAATTGTTTTATATTAGCGTTGTTATTACAGTGGTGTAATTTATATGTGGAAAGCTTAATCACAAATTCCCAAAGCCCAAAGTGAGCCACAAAATTGCTTCTTTTATTCAAACTGTAGAGTCAGTGAATTTATATAAAATACAGAAAAACGGCAACTTCTCATATCTGATTACCAAAACAAATTTAATTTAATAAAACTGTTGAATTTGTAGTTAATGCTGATTTTTTTTTTGTTTAAAAAAAAAGCGTTTTAGCCTTTTATTATCTTATTTTATTTTTTACCTATTTCTACTGCTGATTCATCTTTGTGTCTATTAATAAATAAAAGAATGCCAAAGCTGAAATTTCCATAAATTTATGTATGTTTAAGTAAAAACATGAACCTTCAGTTTGTCACTCCTAAATACTTCACTACTTTGGATTTGAAATACAGTCATGGTTTAAAAAAAAAATTTAAAAAAAAGTATACTCCCCTTTAAATTCTAAGGTTTTATGTATCAGGACATATTAAAAAAATAATCTTTAGCACCTAAAATTAGGTAAATACAATCTCAGACAGCCAGCAAAACATGGCATCTTATACCGTGTCATCATTTATTAGACAAAAATTAAGCCAAAATGTGGAAGCAGTGTGTGACCCTTACTACTTCCATAGGAAATAAGAGGATAAATAGCAGCCAGGTGCTGCCAATCATATGCTCTGGATTAACTGATCATCAGGAAGTGTGAGCACCTCTATAAAAAACAGAGTTTTTTGCCGGTCTGGAGCATTCAGGTGTGTTAACACAATTCCAAGAAGGAAAGGCATCAGCAGTGATCTTAAGTCTGGGAAGGGTTATAAGGCCATTTCCAAATAATTTGAACCCCATCATTTTAAAACGAGAGATTATTCACAAGTGGAAAACATTCAAGACAGCCACCAATCTTCTCAGGAAAGTACAAGGACGGCTTGTTTGGAAGGGTTGCCCGGAGGAAGCCTCCTTTCTCTAAAATGAACATGGCAGCATAGCCTAGGTTTGCAAAGTTGCATCTGAACAAACCACCTTTGAAGCTATATCCATGGGACAGACGAGACCAATGTGGAGATGTTTGGCCATAATGAACAGCGGCACGTTTGGCGAAAATCAAGCACAGCTTATCAGCACAAACACCTCACACCAAATGTGAGGCCATCTGTCTGACAGCTAAAGCTTGGCCAAAATTATGCCACGCAATAGGACAGTGATCTCAAGCACAGCAGCAAATCTACAACAGAATGGCTGAATAAGAAAAGAATCGAGGTGCAATGGCCCAGTCGAAGTCCAGACCTCAACCTGATTGAAATCCTTTGGTGGGACCTTAAGAGACTCCTGTTACTTAACAGAGATGTGCATAAATTAATGCCTGTAAACCTCAATGAACTGAAGCAACACTGTAAAGATGAGCGGGCTGAAATTCCTCCACAGCAAGAGAGCAAGAGAGACTGAGAAAATTGTACAGAAAACAATTACTTCAATTTAATGCTGCTAAATGTGGTTTAATGAGCTATTGGTTAATAGGGTGTACTTTGTTTTTCACAGTGTACAGTGGTGTAATGTGTCACATGTTTTTGATCTCGAGTCGTGTTCACCTATGTAATTTTAAGACCTGTAAGGACTAGAAAATCTTTATTATGTCCTGATATGTAAAACCTTAGAATTAACAGAGGGTGTAATTTGTTTTTACCATGACTGTACATTTCCATTCCTCCACTTTCTTAACAGCTAATCCAGTTAGCGTAGAGCTGGGGCCAATCCCAGCTGACATGGAGCGAGGTGCAGGGGACATCTTGGACGTGTTGGCAGTCCACCACTTGGCAGAGAGACAGTCATATCCACACCCACAGCCAATTAAGGATAATCATTTAAGGAGTAAGGAGAGTATGGGTAGAGGTTAGCACTGGATATGAACCAGAATTTGATAATTGTTTTTCCATTTTCAAAATCTTGGTTACCTGACAAACCTGATCAGAGTTTACAGCAGAAAATGCAATTTGTGTGTTTTTATTTTCCACAGTCTGCTGCACTTGTTCTAATGTGCCCCCCTCTGTCCCACTCCACATTTTCCTGCCTTGCAGACAAGAGGTCAAGTTCTGGGATCAGAAAACATGCTTAATGTTTCTACAGAGGGAATCGATGGTCCTTTGAAACACCTGGCTAAAAAATAAGTTTTTAAAATGCTTGACTTAGCAAAGTAATTTGATATCCATCATGAAGCTGTTTTGCTTTTTCCTTTACCATAGATGTAAAAAAAAAAAACTTTATAATTTAATCTTAGTTCCCTCTTCCTGTTCTTTTTTTCCCCCCCTTTAGTCAGAATTTATATTTTTCTATGTGGAAGAAATCATCAAAAATGAATTCAAAGATCACCTCAAAAAGATCTATTTAACAAGTTAGGTCCTCAGTTTGTTTAAAAAAAAAACTTTGTTCAAAAGCAGTTTTCACTGGAACTTGTTTTTCAGTGACAATACTGAAGAGTAAGTCAAAGCAAATTAAATATTGGCTTTTTTATTGTAAATTTCAACCTCAGTCACATCAAACACACAGTGAGCATTTGGCATATTTCAAACCACAAGTTTCATCTCCGCGTCAGCATTATGCGCCCCCACCTGCCTGCAGATGAATGTGAAACGTGCCACCGAGCGGCCGGCTGCCTTGAGATGCCTCAGAATTAGTCTGAGTCGCCGGGCAGCATGCCGATCTGAAACACGGATTTGCCGCAGAGATTGTTTCGATTTCCTCTGAGCACAGCGGAGGGGTCCTCTGGTTTCAGATCACTTTGACTGTTAGGATACATTCTTTTCAGTTCACTGGCATGAAGGACTGAAACAGTCAAAATAAAAAATGTATGAAGTTCAGCATCATGTTATTATGAAATGGGTGCGTGGAAGGGAGACCATAATGAAGGATTTCAACTCAAAACAGGTTTAATGCTGGAGTCTTTCAGAATATAAAACAAGGCAGGGCGGAACCAGGAACGCCAAACTAGACTCTAGGGAAAACACGCAGAACATACAGCACGAGAGAAGATGCAACAAAGGAGAGACTGAGACGATTTAAACACGTGGTAGTGAGGAAAGGGGAAACAGGTGGAAGCACATCTGAGACTTGTTGGGGAAACAAGTCAAGGGAAGCAAAACTAAGCACAGGGCACATGAGCTGAAAGGCTATCAAAATAAACAGGAAGTAACTAACAAGGACATCTTACACCAATTGAGACTTAACAGGAAGCGAAAGGAGGACGAGGATAAACTGAAACCCCTGGAGTTGATGCAATCATTAGACAAGGAAGGCCAAACTAAAGCTAAGAAAACCAGAGAATACAAACAAGCTAGAACAAAGAACAGACCCCAGGTACCTAAAACTAAAAAACACAGAAGAATATGCTTGCAAAACACAGAGATCTAAATAAACAAGGTATCAAGAACAAAGAGCTAAACACAGAGGCAATACTACTAAGGTTAATATTTAAATATAAAATATTTGAATATAAAAACTCCAATATTTCTATGTTCAAAGTTGATAGAGATGCTGCCAGTCATGATGTTGCTCATCTCATTGGTAAATTGGCTTGTTTGTGTAATAATACGTTTTTCACATCAAACCTTGAAAGGCAGGAAACTCTCGACTTTGTCAGCGGGTTATTAAATATCGTCCTTTGAAGTGTGTCAGCGTGTGTGTTGCACTCTTGCTCTCTAGCAAGGGTGGGGGTGGAATGTTTTAATATGTTGTTTTAATTAGCTGACTTTCATGTAGACAGAAGTGCTTGGCAGCATGCACGTGGCTTGCAATGCACACACACACACACACACACACACACCAGCAGCACATTAAGACTGTTAATCACAAAGTGGGAAAAACGGGTAAAAGTGTGTTTGCTGCCCAACAGCTTACCTGGTGCGACAAATGAGGCACAACTTTCATGTGAGGACGCAAAGACTGCAGACAGATTGCCTGTTGGGTCTGTTCCCCTTTTTCTTCTCTTCTGTCTCTGATTGATATTTTCAGATGCACAGGAGAGCCTTGGTAATGATTTTTTTTTGTTATTACTGCTATTTGCACATACTCTGGCTTCAGAAACCTGGAGACTTTTAGCCTTTATTTTTGCAAGTGGACAGGAAAGCTGGGAGAAAGGCACGCAGCAAACAAATGAGGGAGGCTTCTGTGACAGCGCTGTGGCACACGAGTTGCCTACTCAACCCTGCGTGTGATACTGGCGCCTCAGCAACATGGACACTTTTGTTCAGCGTGGTCCTGAGAATTATTGAAGGGGACCTGTTATACTTGTTTCCAACTCCTCCAGAAGGAGGAGGAGGAGGAGGACACAGTGGAGGTAGAGGTGGCGGAGTAGAAGGACACAGTGGAGGAGGAGGACACAGTGGAGGAGGCCCAGCAGACTGGCTGACTTTGTTCTTATTGGCTGCCCTTGATAGATTTGAACAGCTTGTGGGTGGGGCTTCTGGGGTTATGGAGAGATCAGTATGCCTTGATGGTGACATATTAGAGAAATCCATTTTCTGTGACAACATACCGAGCCACGAGTGAAAAAAAGTGTGTGAAACTGAATGTTTAGAGCAGTCTGCAGCTTGAGCTGTTGGCTTGCAGGGATTGCCTTTACCTATTAAACGGAGCATCCACCATTGTAGCAGTCTGTATGCCAGCACATAAGAGAAAATGTAACAGGTCTTAGCTTGGATAAGCTGTCTGCCACAGATATCTAAGGGCAAACTAACTGAAATTTCTCTCAAGAAAATTCATCTTTTCTCATACTTTGACCTCTGTGTGAAAGATGGCAAATTATCCAAAAAAATCCCTATTATTATTACATCAATCATCTTAACCACCAGATCTATCCTTTACAGATTTTTTTTTTATGTTATACAGGCCTAGCTGATGCTGACTGGCTCCTGGCATGTACCCTTACTTGGCCTGTCTCAAATGCTCACTGACTTTTCAAATCATCCACTTGAATCTCATCCAGTAAAAATGGTCAGGCATTTGCATCCACAGTGTGGAGTCACTTCTTGTTCCAGCTACATTATAAAGTGCCCCAAATGAGCCCCCATTTGGAAGATATCACAAAAACCACTGGACCAATCAGCTCCAGCAGTAATGAAATTCAGTACTCAAGTGTTTGATTCGGAGCTTAAATAACATACTGGATGTGAGGTTAGTGTGCTGTGTGGCTTTGCAGCTGTCCCTTTTATAGTTTAAGCTCTATGCAGCATTTGCATATGCTATTCACATCCGAGTTTTAATGGCACCATTAAAACTTTTTGTGAGGCCTAAATTCTAAAGGTTTTAAGCTTATTTTCATAACCTCAGCCCAGCATATTTATTAGTCAGGGCAAGACAGGTATTTTGCATGATTAGATTGTACAGGCCACTTCAAAATGTAAAGTACTCAGATGCTCATTTGGGGGGTGACTGTGGCTTAGGAGGTAGAGCGAATTGTCCACTGATTTTAATAAGGTTAGTTCCATGCCAGGCTTTTCCAGTCTGCATGTCAAAGTGTCCTCAGGCAAGATACTGAACCTCAAAACTGCTGTGATCTAAGTGATTTACAGCAACCTGTGTGTTCATTAAAATTGGAGAAGCACCATGTAAATGTGATCCATATCCTCCTTTCTGTTGAACCTTTTTGTTTTGTAAGATTTGCTCTTAAAAGTTAGTATTGTCAACAAAAGGACATTTTGTAACTTTGTCTTTTAGAAATTTGAGTGAAAATTAGATTTGGATTAGTTTTTTGACAAAAAACATATCTAACTTGAAGCAGCATTGTATTATTTTTCTTTGCTTAACTTAAATGGGACACGAGTCCTGCTTGCCTATCAGGTAAACAGGCTTTTTTTCTAAGCTGTGATCATTGTAAAAGCACCTTAATTACATTAAAGAGATCTCAAGCAGTTGTGTTTAGGATTATTGCTGCTGCAATCCAGCTCCAAATCCTCATGTTATCTATCACTGGAGAGTATTTCACTGCTAGGAACATGACCGATTATAATTGCCCCCTTTACCCCCTATTCTGGACTTGTTTAATATTAGCATTTATAACAACAAAAGTAAAAATAAGAAGTACATTACAAAGCACTTTTCTGGTACAAAGTCATACCCAAACAAGGCATTTCATGGTTTTTATTGCAACAACAGTCCTGAAATACTAACACAAAACTCATATTTATAGATATGTGGCGTTTCCTCCCAAGCAGGTGCTGTAACTTCACCTGATTCAGTGCAGACATGGTGTTGAAGGACTTTATAATCCACTTGTACTAAAAGCTAGTTGGTATGGAACATAATGTGGAGTGGACCCTTCACGTGAACACGTGCACACAGAATGGGAAGGCAGAAGGTGTGGGGGCTGGATGGGAACTGGGACACAGTCTGTGAACACAATAGGGGATCTTTTGGTGTACGGCAAAGACCAGCTTTGGTAGATGGTATGGCAGGGGCCCCTTGCAGCTTGGGTGTGTGTTTTGGTAGTTACTGTATACCCGTCTTTTAGGTTCTGGAGGACCTAATAAAAGCAGCTTATTTTAAAGAGAGAAACCAAAGACATCAAACCTCGCCCATCTTCCCCACCTCTCTGCTCTATGCAGAGTTCTGTGCAATCCTGAGAAAAACTAAATACCCTTACTGCTTCCATAGAATGAAGAGAGGAGGCAGCAGCCAAGTGCTGCTAATCAAATGCACCTGATTAACTGATCATCAGCAAGTGTGACCACAACTGTAAAAGCAGAAGTTTTGGCAGTTTGTTGCTCTGGAGTTGTGCATTAACACACCTTCCCAACAATATTAGACCTAAATCTGTCTGCAGACTAGAACCTGTTACAGTTCACGAAGAAGGAATGAAATAATCCAACATTAAGGCAGCCAAGCATATCTGTGGCTGATTTTAAGCTACATTTCAAGTACAAAAATGGATGATCAGAAGCGGAACACAGAAACGTTTTGGATTCAGTTCATTTGCAGTGGCTGATTTGCTACAAAGTGAAGCCAAGTGGCTCTAATTTCCTATTACAGGTAGCTTTTTATTTATGTTTCTTATTAAAAAGAACAATATCAAGAGTTCTTTATGCCAGTTATTCCCAGTGTTGACTGTACACTCTAATATTCTCTTAAATAGAAATCAAACTGTCATGCATACTCGTGCATTCGATTTCCAGAACATCGCAGGGATTTGCAAGCAACAGGATGCCCATTTTTCTCCCTCCAGTGATCTAATGTTGGAATAAGCATTTCAGGAGATGTCATGAAATAAATTGAAATGTCTATAAGAGACATTCAGGATCCCACAGGGCATGAAAAGCAGCTTTGAACTGAGTCTGTTTTTTTTTTTTATAGGCCATTTCTTTTTATTGAAGATTCTGGAGAGGGGACCGATGGATTCAAATATTTACCTTACAATTACACTTTTTAACATGTGTTTTATTTGTGTTTTATGTAAGAAAACGTCCTTTGTCAGGATGTTGTGTTGTGGCTCTGGTCTTTGTCATTTTACTGGGTCTTTGAGATTTGGTTATCCACCTTAACGTGGCCTCGTCCCCTCTTTTTCAAAATCAACTACACAAGGTGTGCCAAGACTGTAAATTAGTGTCCAAATGCTTTTGTAATTAGATTAGAAGTTAAATTTTTGGTTTTTTTCTATCAATATTCGAAATTTTTGTGAGAGCAGGAGCTCACCTACCCTGTGTCTGGATAAATGTGGAAAATGCCCAAACTCCTTCCAGCAGTCAGACGTGGTTTATTTAACCATGACCAAAATTATTATTCAATCCGAATTAAGCATTTTTAGTTACACTCATCTATCCAACCCTTAATGATTGCATTAATAACTGGCAGTTGTCCACTGCAGGTAGGTTTTCTGGGGTAAATTACTATGGGATTTTAGCCAATTTATGCAGCTAATTTAGTGGTCTACCTCCTTGAGAATTCAAATAATTAACCTTCAACATGTGGGCTAATAGGAACTGGATGTCTGGGGTGGGTCTCATATGGTCTTACTGTACACTGATTTCTATCTTGCACAAAACAGCAACCAGTTGGATGCGGCTGCTGTCTGATCGATGCTGAAAAGCAACATCTGTTAAAAATAAAAAATAAAAATATGAACACAAAATGTTCAATTTGATGTTTTCGTAGCCAAATATGAAATCTCTCCCATCAGTGTCTTCCATGAAAGATTTCATTGTCGTTTGGGATGGAGCATGCATCAGCTTGTTTCTACGACAGGGGTATGTTTCACAAAGTTTACAATACTTTTGGTACCAGTGTGGAGTTACTGTGATTTATATTTAGCAGGTTACCTTGGAGAGTAATTGTTACCGAGGGTAGCTGTTTGTCTTTTAATTGCCTGCGTTTGTCCTGTGGTGAGTCACACCGGATGACGTGTCCTGTTGAGTCACATCTCTCTAGTCGGTCTCTAACCTTATTTAAAAAGGTCTGAAAAGTTCTGATGACAAAAATCGTTTCTTTTTCTGTCTGGGAGCTCTGCTGAGCTGCAGCACAGACGTTTTCTTTAAGTGGTAAAATATGCATTTTAAATTTTGAGCTGGTGATTACTTTGAGATATTCACCATCTACAGTGCACATGAACATCGCTGTTATGAAGTGTATGAAGAATTTTCTTTATATACCCAACTACATCACTCTCCCCTTAAGATAATGCCATTTAAATATCACTTTTCTTACTGACCACTTGGAGTGAAGGAAGACAGAGTATCTGGGATAAACCCACACAGACAGAGAGAACATGCAGACTCCACACGGAAAATCCTGACTAGTACTTTCAAACACAGGAAGTATCAGTGCTGCCGGTCCTCCACTGTACCAGCAGTACTCCACCGTACCAGTAACACTTCTTCAGGGCTCTGCAGAGGCAAAAGTGAAGACACCAAAAGGAAGACTGTCAAGTTATCGTGATCCAAAAAGTCCCCCCGAGTCCTGACCACGCCAGGCCTCCCCAAAATATCAGGACCTCAACAAATAACGGTGCCATGTAACCTGCCCTTTCAAACATTTGTGGAAAAACGGGTCGTTCTAAAGAGCTCACCAAATCCAAGCGTGGTACTGTAATAGGATCCCACCATTGCAATTGTTAGTTTATGAATTTTCCTCCCTCTTGGATATTCCATGATCACCTGTAACTTGCATAGCTACATTTACAGTAGGAACCACAGCAACTTAGCAGCTTATAGAGTGGAGTTGCCGTGTGTGTAAAAGTTAATGTTGCTCCGCTGAATCAACTGCAAAGTTCCAAACTTCCTCTGGCATTAATGTCAGCAACAAAACTGTGCACCAGGAGCTTCACGGGATTAGTTTCCATGGCCAAGCAGCTCCTGTAGGTGTAGTTTGTAGGTGGCCCGGTCCATTTATCCATATAGTAGTTTCTTTTAATTTAAAGCAGTGGATTAGGTGTGTGCAGTACATATAAATGTGACCATAATTGCATATGAATCAAAATGAGAGAAAAATGAAAAATAATTTTTAAAAAAATCACTGGGAAGCTCTATCTTAAAGATGTGAAGCCAAAACTAAATATATACAAGTGAGAAAAACATCTCTGCGCTGTGTTAGAACACATTTCAGGTCCTGTGTCGCTCAGCCTGTTTGGCCTGTTTGCCTCTGGTCTCAGTAACTTATGACAGTGTGACAGTTAGTTAACCTGTACAGTGCCAGGACCTTGAAAAAGGTAAATGGACTTGTAACAAGGTAAATTAAGGTCTGCGCATAGTTCAACCACTGACATTATAAAGAAGGAGACACAGCGCTCAACGAAGCCTGAATAGAAGTCTGTGGGAGGCCGCTGAAACCCCAAAGATACCCCTGCACCCAAAGCCCAAACAGCAAACATATTATCCAATCGTGTTACGCTGACACATGTGGCACATAGGAGCGTAAGAAAAAAAAAAAAAGCTTTTTAAAACTTACTGTGAAGCAAGCTCAGCAATGCAGTATCTCTGCATTTGGTTTTTATGTCCCAGTGACCAATGAAATTAAAGTTATGGCTCTCTCCCCATTCATTTAAAATATCTGCCAAGTTGTGAGACTTTCTGCTGCTGCTGCTGCTGTTTAATGGTTTGTAGTACGGCAGTTTAATGATCAGATTTAAATTTAATTACACTGTCATAGAATTTGAATGTAATTAGTTAAATTAAGCTGAGCAGGTGGCAACCGGCCTAAAGATATTTCACCCAGTTTTGATTGGAAGGATGTTGAACGTTTAACTAATGCAAAATATGTGAAACTTTTAAAAAGCTTTAAACGGGCCTTCTTTATTTCTGACTGATGACATCTTTAGCGTGATGAAATCATCTGACATAGCAGAAACCATAATCCCTGACACAGCTCTCTTAGCGCGGCTCTCAGTGTTCTCTGCTGCATCACTTTTTCGCAGGTTCAGAAGGAAATGAATTATTCCTTCTGAAGTGTCCTACTTATGAGCCACAATCAGACTTGTGATCAGACAGTGATAATTTGAGCAATGTGTTATCATTAACTTGTTAAATCACAGTCAATCCTGCAGGAAAGCAATTTTTTTAAATTTGTGTTGGTAAAATGGATCAAACTATCTTAATTATGTAAAATTTCAAATGTATTTCATGTCAGAGTTTTAAAGTTGTTTTCTTTTCTTTTTTTTTAAATCCTCTTCTTTGTCTCTCTGCATTTGTCTAACACACACACACACACACACACACACACACACACACACACACACACACCACACATTCGCTGTGGGAGGAAAATGGCTGTTGGCAAAGCAGTCTGAACAATAATGTGCTTCAACAGTCCTTTTAATTATGTTTTGGTTAATTAGGTTTCCTCGCTCCATTGCATCCTTTGATCTAATGAAGCACTTACAAGTTGTTGGCAAGTAACATTTTATGTACCAAGAATATTTGTACACGTGTTATTGCGTGTTTATGTGCATTTGCCTGAATTTTCAACGTGAATGACTGACTGTCCTTCAAATGCAGGAAAATGTAATGGAAACAAGGCTGCTGCACCTACGATTGTTCATGGAAAAATCTGCCTTGTCAGTGAATTTTTTTATAAGAAAACTCCACAGGGTACCTTTAATAACAGCAGAAGAAGGCTATGATGAATATAACTTGAATGTTAATGCAGTTTTGCTTTATGTATTAAAACCTCTAATGGAAGTATTGATCCTTGATCTCTTTTAATTGATTAATGAGGGAAATCAGAAAAAAAATAAATAAAAATTAAAGCCACATCTGACATTAAATGCACATTTTTAGCAATCACAATTAAGATACTAATCTCATTTGGTGCCATTATTATGCAGTACCAGTCAAAAGTTTGGACAAATCAGATATTGATCTAATCTTGACCTAAAAAGTCGGTTTCACTCAGCGTGGTGGCTCAGTGGTAAGCACCAATATATCACAGGAAGAGGGTCCGTGTCCAAGCCCTGTCAGGGCTCTTCCGTGTGGAGCATGCACGGTCTCCCAGGCTTGCATGAGATTCCTCGAGTATCTCCTGAAATTAAAAAACATGCTAGATTAAAGTTTGCAAGGACACCCTTGCAAAATCTCAAGGGCTGCACTGCCTGACTAAATAAGTGTTAATAATGAATAAATCTTGTCTGTTAGGAGGTGCTCTGAGAGTGGGGGCAGTTGAAAGAGAAACTTGGATGGTTATAAATGACAGCAATAAGCAGTAAGCACTCTCACACTTAGCTGAAATGAAACCAGTTCAAATAAATTAGGCAAATGATTATTCATTAAAATACCAATTCAGTAAGTTTACATTTGTGAGATGAAAAATAAATGTTTAAGTTGAGACTGATGTTGCCATAGACAAAAATAAATAAATAAAAACAATCCCCAGTCTCATTCTAGAGTAGAGTACAGGTACTGGTTTGGTACTCAGTTAAATCAGTGGATCCCGTATTTGGTCAGTAAATTTCTGTTTTAACAAAGGTCAAACATTTACAGGAGTTTTAAACAGTGGCACCCTAGAAGTCTGAAAAAACGGAAAATAAGCAAACGCACATTTCAGAAAGTTGTCGGCTGTACTTGGGATTGTACTTGTGTATTGTTATAATTTTAAGATGGTGTTTTAGAGACTATAAACAACAGGAGCTGAGTTGAGCAGAGCCAGCATGAGAGAGTCTAAGCAGTGAAACTGAGCAAGTCCATCTAGAAGAATCTAGAAGATTAGCTAGAACATGACTGTGTAGCTGTGGTCTACAGTCTGGCAAGCAAGTATTTACAATCGAGAAGATTGGAGATGGATACTGTAGCAGCTGACTGCCCCACTCTGTCCACTGGATCCCACTTTTTTGATTAAAAGACAACAGAGGCACACACAGGAGAAGGAAAGGGGGGAGAAAAGCTCCTAGCTAGGAGGGAGAGGAGGCAGAGAGGATGACATATGGTTCTTTATGTTTGCATGTGTATCCGCAACAGAGGTGGAATTAAAAAACAAAACACCCCATAACATTCAACTTTACTAACTCACATAATTACTTTGAATACTTGTTTGTGAAGCCAAAACTGTAAATCAGATCACAACAGTGCAGAACAGTGACATGTGTTCAGGCGACAGGACGTTTTATTGTCGTCTCCTGAATCCATGTTTTGCTCCTGGCTGGTTGAGCAGCATCAAGTCCAGATGGGGTAGTCCCTTTCGGTCTCTCTTTGGGCCCATTACTGTCAGACTCTGGTTTTCGGCTGGTGCCAGCATCCGTCTGTTTCTACATCCCCTGTCCTCCCACGTCTTTTTAGACCTGCCACTGCCATGTGTGGGTGTGGGTGTGTATGTGTGTTTGTGTGTGGGTGAGCAGAGGAAGAGAAAAGGAGCTCACAGCGACAGCTGACGGCAAAATGAAAGACTCATTGCACGTGTGTGTGTGTGCACACATGTGTGCACCTGCCTGGCATCACTTTCACTGCTAAGGCTAACTGAGAGATGATGTTTAGCAGTAGGAGGCATCTTGGACCTGTCTCCTAACTGGCATGTTTTTATTGATATTTGTAACCTGAAGAATTCACTTTAATGGGACTTTTCAGTTGTGCAAATACATTACCATTTATAGC
This sequence comes from Pterophyllum scalare, assembly GCA_024447675.2. Taxonomy (NCBI): domain Eukaryota; kingdom Metazoa; phylum Chordata; class Actinopteri; order Cichliformes; family Cichlidae; genus Pterophyllum; species Pterophyllum scalare. The sequence goes on along the minus strand of JAMQGT020012526.1, from coordinate 116,117 downwards.
TTCTGCCTTATCATACACATACACACCAGTGCACAATAGATGAGACCTGACCCAACTGGTAAAATAACAGACTTGTAAGACTAGACTTTATTATTTCGGGGCTGCTGGAGCAGTGACATGAAAATAAAGTGTAAAAGGATGCAAAACATTTAACAAAGGTCTCTGGCCAGATGTGACCCTGGAACAAGTCAAGTTGAGTCACTTTTATTTGCATAGCATATTTAAAGCAGCAAAAGTCGAACCCAAAGTGCTTTCCAGTTCAGCACTTAAAGTCCACTTTAAGGCCACTTAGAATTTCTGTGGTTTACACTCTTTATAGGTTATTAAATGTCTTAGCATATCATGAACATTGCTGTCCACGTGTCCACAGCAGCTAATCCACCTGTTAGGAGGATTTTGTGGAATGTTATGTCTGTGGACAATGCAGCAAATTAGGTCCCTTGTCCAAAGATATACTTGTTAGGTTAAGTGATGATTTAGAGTTAGCCATAGGATAAAAATGAGGGTTTTAGTGGTTGTCTGTCTTTGTGTGTCGGCCCTGTTATGTACTGGAGACCGGTCGAGCTTGTACTCTGCCTCTTGCCCAGTGACAGCTGAGATGGGCTCCAACCTCGCTGCAACCCTAGGCTGAATGGGCGGTTAAGAAAATGGATGGATCGACAGGTAATACAATGTGTTTAGGGAGGAGACCTTGTGAATGATGTGCTGGTACACAGGGTGGAAAGAAGATTTAATGTATGCAGGTGATTGACTGCTGCTGATGTGACGGTGTAGATGGATGTTTGCGGGCGTATAGGAAACGTCATCTTGACTGCGCATGCAGGAGAGAAAGAATGGGGAAACAAGATGTAGGGAAGTGGATAAAGGTGGAGACGCTGTTTAGATTGGCTTGTGTGGAAATGCTGTAGCTGCTGGAGTTAATTTTCTGCATAGCTGAGCACTGAAAGCGTGAAAAACAGCTGCGTATTGCAGGGAGATGGCCTTTCTTAAGACAGAGCAGCACTGCAGGATGCTGGAAGGGTGGCTTGACAGGATGTGTATGTCTTCAGGCGGTTACTGCAGTGCTGCTTCCTCAGAGGTCTTTGAATTCACAGGACGGTGTCACAGAGTGTGCAAAGATATACATGAAACCGGGTCAGAAAAGGACCTTGACATTATTTTTATATAGCCATGAAATTTCTATGACCGTGTGGAGCTAGCAAACACCCGCGTGCATCTTACATCATGATTCAGTCTGATGCTAGAGGTTACTTTGCAATTAGACGTGAGATTGAATTATACATGTTTGTAAAATAAAGAGAGCTAAACTGTCAAAGTTTATTAGGGAGATCATATTTAAATTCAAATGTGAATGAAAGCAACTGCTGCAATCCCATTGTGGCAGAAATGCTGCCGTCCTGCTCCCTCATGATCGTGCATAATGTTAAATATATGATATGCAAAACCAGCAGGGTGCTGCCACAGAGCAGCACCAGTTTTGTAAACAAAGTGAAAATATTGTATCAAGTGTATTTTCACCTGCTAGCATGCCATTAAATGAAGGGTCCTGCTGTTGTTATTGTTGACTCACTGTCACATTTTCATTGGGACACTTGAGGAGTGATGTTATTAGTGACCCCGGTGCTTTTCCTATAAAGTCAAACTATCTGCTGTGGAAAGGTCCTGCCACTAGTGCATCCCTGAAGGGTGGGAGGGTTATTAAGTTTTTTTTTGTTGTTTTTTTTAAAAAAAAACAAACAGGTGTTACAAATTGGTGTATGAAAAGGGAACCGTGCCTTTTTCCATGGTGGAGATGTTTTAGATGTTTTATTTCTTGTGAGTTTAACTTCAGCTGATAAAACTCTGAATATCGATCAGACCGGAAATGAGAACGAATAATAATAATAATGAAACATCTCAGCCTTAAGAGCCTGTGTTGGTGGCAGAGAGCATCAGTCTTTCTGCGTTATGTGATTAGCTGAAAGATAGAAGACATACAGCTTAGATGGAGCAGTTGATATAAGCATTTGAAATCACTGAAGGCTTAAACAGCTCTTAATGGCCGGACAGAGAAGCTAATTACTTCACGGTGACAAACAAGACAAAATCTCAAGTACTTTAATATACTGTCCGTCTATATTGTTTTCAACAAAGATATTTTCAACAATGACAGAGTGAGAATAATTTCCCGTTTTATTACATCAGTGCCTTATTATTATGTGGCATCAGATCCATCCACCCATAACTAAAAAAAGCAGCAGAGTTTCCGTGGACCCTGATCACAATTAATGGAAAGGTAGAGATGGACTTGCAGATTGTGCTGCATCAGCAGCAATATGGACATTAGCAGTGAATTGTCTTTATAAAGGCAAAGCGGTTGATTTACCGGTTGATCTACGTTCGAAACCTCGCCCGTGGTCATGAGCTGTGGTTCTTGAAAGGATGATGTCACGGATACAGGCTACAGTGAGTTTTCTATGTAATGAGATTGGGCTCAGCCTTAGAGATTGAGGTTGATGAGCTCAGAGTAGAAACCGTCCCTGGGTATCACCTACCCTTGGAGGTTTTTGGGGAACAGCAAACTGGGAGAAGACCGTTGGGTAAACTCAGAACCCACCAGAGGAATTATATATCTCATTTATCCTGGGAGCGCCTCAACAATCCCCCAGGAGAAAAGGATGTCTGAAAAGCCCTGTTTTCCCTACTTCGGATAAGTGGAAGGAGATGGATAACTGGATAACCCAACAGAGCATCTGCATGGGCAATATCATCTCCAAAAAAAAAAAAGCCAATAGCTTCAGTGTTTCCAGTAAATGTATTTTTGACATCTAACAACAAAGACGTTCAGGTTACGTTGTTATAAAGCCATAAAATCTGCTTTAGAGAGAAGGTTTTGGTAGGGAGACAACAAAATTTAAAATCTCACCAAAGGAACTGGAGTTTGCTGTTAATTCTCCCGGGGTGCCTTTTTTCAGCTGAGGAAACCCCAATTAAACCATAATGATGTTGATCTTAAAACTTCTAAAAAGCAGTAATTTAATTCAAACCCCCCACTTTTTTTTTCTTTTTTTTTTTAAAAGTATTGGTAGTAAAGATTTTTGTGCCTAAACTAAACTAAACATTAACCATAAAACAGTGGCATTATAAAACAGATTTGGTTATTAGTAGTAGTTTTAGGAGGCACAGATTTAGTGATTTAGTCTTCCTTTCAAGGTTTTTCAGGCACATCCGGTTAAGAAGAGACTCCGGGGTAGACCCCAGAGCTCACCGGAGGGATTACTTATCTCACCTGCTGGTGAGCGAAACGTCTGAAAAACCTGCTTAACCAGCTGCCATAGATTCCCCGCCTTGGATAAATGAGGGAAGATGGATGGATGGATGGACTGGAATGCCTTATTAGCACTGAGATCGCTGATCCAGGCACACTCATTTGTCCAGAAATTCAAATCCTGTTGAGCCCACTGATGACTTGTTTCTGCGGTAGAAAGAGTCGGCAAATTTACAGAGATTTACGGGTAGGTTTAAGAATGTGGACATCATCCTCCTTCAAAAATGGCTAGCTTTATGCCTACATTCATTAAGAATATTGACAAAATAAACCTGATTTGCTGGTGCAGCTGTCTATCATGTTGTAAACTGATAGAGTTATAGAAGTATATGCATATGGATCTTTGGTAAAACGAGTAGGATGAGCACCAAAGATCAAACTCTATAAATAACATGAAATGAAATGGAATGCATGATTTTCAGACTACCCAAGCATGTAGTTTTGAGGTGTACATACAGTGCTTTACAAATGTATGCCCAACTGCCCTAAATAAACTATATTGGTAATAACCAAAATTATTTTTTATGTTTCTGTAAAAGTCATTTTTTGATCAACTAATATGTGTATGCTCTTTAATCTACGTGTTAAAATATGGGTTGAATACATACTCAATCTGCACATATATGTATATGTGCTACATCCATCTAAATAAAAGCTAACACATCTTTTAAAATAATTAGGTGTGTTTTGCATGGTGGTACCTGCCTAAAATTAGAGGACAAAGTCTCTTCTCAGGCCTTGGGAACTCTGCAAATGCAGAAACATTACATTCCAGATTCCAGTCTGGGTGAGCACTGAGACCTTCTGATAAGAGAGCGAGATACTCGTTATAAGAAATAATTTTACAGTTATCACTTTGTTTCTTAGAAAAAGAAAAAGGAATGCAAGAGTGGCGTTAACAAGCCAAAAGTATGAACCATTTCAGTTCAGGTTTAGTCTCTTTTACCCAGATGCAGCATCTTGAGAAATGCAGGTAAACACAGATGGAAAACCTGTGCAAATGGCTAAACCCAAATAAGCTGTTGTCTGCAGCATTATTCATGACCACCTGTATATTTAATTGGCTGCCCCCTTAAGTATCCTCCATGGACCTATGTGGCATTGACTACTACTTGGTCCTGAGTAGGGCCTATTTATTGGTGCTGACTGCAGTATTCTGACTACTTTCCCAGCCTACAATTGGCCTCATAAAAAGCTTCAGTATGTTCATTAACTCATATTGAATAAAAGCTCTAAATGGCTTTTAACTTGCCAGGCACGTGGGGAACAGGGTGCTCATAAAGAAGGAATATTTTAAGGTGTTCGTAAAACAGGCTCTCATTATGATGTTTTTCATTCATATTTCAGAAAGGTTTCCCAGTTGAGGTTCTTCAGCAGAATGGAGATGAGATAGGCTTTGATGGCATTTTTGGCAATCGATGATCCGATTTGTTTATTACCTCAAAGCTTATGTAATTTTTGGCTGCACCTGCTTTTCTTCCTCTTGAGTTCTGAGATGAGCTGAGAGCCTGACTATGATTGTTCTTGATCTAAATCAGGCTCTTTACAATGGGTGATAGGAAGGAAGACCCGTAGGATAAAATGCAGAAAGACAAAGATAAAACAACTGGACTTGAGACTGCGGGTTTAGCTGAAAGTCAGTGGTTTTCTGTCGGTTGGTATTGATTGATATGTGGCATGGCCGATTACGCCTTCAGTATGCTGCGTTAAATATGTGTGCTCGAATAGTGCTCACCACAGAAGTGTGATGATTTAAGACATTAAATTACAGCCCCACTGGAAGAAAACAAATGTGTAATCTTTTTTATGATTGACTGACGTTATTTGAAACTTGGAAATCGTGCTGCTCTACAGTGATTCTCCAGACTTAGGTTTGTAAATGATGCATGGCTAATGCTGGGTAACGGAACATACGCAGGATTTCAGAGTATCCAAAGAATCTGTTTCTCCTTTGCTGCATGCACTCATTTGCATCCTCTCCCATTTTCCTGTCTCCTTGTTCTTTTCTGCTTTTGTAAACCCAAATCAAATAAACAGTAAAGCAGAGCAGTAAATCAAATGCTGTTGAAGCTACAGAGGTTCAATGTGCCCTTGTATTATAACAGACTTTAGTTGCTGTTCTTGTCCTAGTTGACATATTTCAAAGGAGTAGCTTATCCATGCATGCATCTCTGTGGTAAACCACATGAAACTCATATATGGAGGACTAAAGCGATCAAAATTTTAAATAGAAAAAATGACTAGATTAGTACGTTCATTAACACATAATATTGTAGGCATTAATTAATTTATAAAATGTGAAATACAGTAAGTTTTCTGTGTTATTTCTTAAGCTCTTTAAAATAATTTCTGTAATATTTACTGAAATTTCTGTTTACTGATTAATTAATTAACTTTCTATTTTAACAGTTTTAATCCTCCAAACTTGTTTGGACTCAACCCAAATTATATACATTTTCTGGCATTCATGGTTCTCAGAGGATGAATCCTATTAACTTTGGAAATCCCTCCTCCACTATGAAGTTCATATTTCTTGTCTGGAGTGAAATATCTCAGCAACTATTCTTCCTCTGAATTTTGGTACAGATCTTTAATGCTCTGTATGAAATTTAACGAGCTACCTTTGTTGATCCTCTGAGCCATCTTCAGGTTACAGTTTTTACTTTGCCCAGCATTTGCAGTCTTTTATCCTGCTACGTCGCAGTGGTGTGATAAAAATACTTAATACTTTGATGGTAAATATTGTGTTCCATTTCAGCATTTCCTGTTTTCAACTTAAGCTTGATTAGGTGATTGACGAGCACTTGTGTTGGCTTGTGGGCTGGGCCTAGCACTCTCTGTTCAATGCGCTGCAGCAGCATTTTTAAGGTGCTTGTTATATGCTTGTTATTTATGTATTCATCTACTCAAATAAACATGCAATAAGCTTTGACCATGTTTTGGTGTCCATAAATATGTTGAGACAGCTGGAACATAATAAATTGGGCCTGAATCCCAGATGAGTCCCTGTTATTATGCTAATAAAGTTATCATTTTGTTAGCATTGTCATCAAGCATGTTAACATGTTAATGTACAGTTGTATGTACTTACCATTCATTGAAAACCGTTAATGCAATTTGTGTTACTGCTGTAGTTATCAAACAAGGTACTCAGTGCATTTTGTAGCTAAACATGCTTAAAAAAAACCACACATATTACTCAGTATCCAGGAATCTTGGGTTATATCATTATTCACTCGTTTGCATTATTTTCTTCATTATCAGCTGGATTTTTGGTTTCCATTGTCATATAGAAAGCTGTGCGAATCAAAGGTGCCTTGAACAAAAACTGCATACAGTATGAATGTGCATGTGCGTGCTTGTGCGCGTCTGCTTGCATGAGAGAACAGAGGTGAGACAGACCTTTAATGTTTACGTGCCTGGATAGTACCTGAAGTGTGGGTATGTGTGTGTGTGTCTGCCATTCTTCCCAGTGATGCTAGACCCCAGAGACCTCCTCGGGGCTCTGCTTATTATTTCACAGGCATGTTGAAGAAAGAGGGCTAAACCAGTTGCTCTGTCTTTGCACTGAAGGACAAAGATAACAACAATATCTGGTATCTAACCAGATACTTACTCTGGATGGCATTACCTTGGCCTCCAGTAACACTGTGAGGAATCTTGTAGTCATTTTTGACCAGGATATGTCCTTCAATGTACATATTAAACAAATATGTAGGACTGCTTTTTTGAATTTGCACAATATTTCTAAAATTAGAAACATCCTGTCTCAGAGTGATGCTGGAAAGCTAATGCATGCATTTATTACTTCTAAGCTGGACTACTGTAATTTATTATTATCAGACTGTCCTAAAAGCTCCCTGAAAAGCCTTCAGCTGCAGCTAGAGTACTGACAGGGACTAGAAAGAGAGAGCATATTTCTCCCATATTGGCTTCTCTTCATTGGAACTTTGTTAGATCTAGAATAGAATTTAAAATCCTTCACGTCACATCCACGGTCTTGAATAATCAGGCCCCATCTTATCTTAAAGACCTCACGGTGCTATATCACCTCAATAGAGCCCTTCGCTCTCAGACTGCTGGCTTACTTGTGGTTCCTAGGATACTTAAGAGTAGAATGGGAGGCAGAGCCTTCAGCTTTTAGGCCCCTCTTCTGTGGAACCAGCTCTCAGTTTGGATTTGGGAGATAGACACCCTCTCTGTTTTTAAGATTAGACTTAAAACTTTCCTTTTTGATAAAGCTTATAGTTAGGCCTGGATCAGTTGACCCTAAACCTTCCCTTAGTTATGCTGCAATAGACTTAGGCTGCTGGGGGGGTCCCTATGATGCACTGTGTGTTTCTTTTCATTCATCTCTTTTTACTCCACTCTGCATTAACTCATTAGCCCCAACCGCTCACAGCAGATGACTACACCCCCTGAGCCTGATTTTGCCTGGGGTTTCTTCCTGTTAAAAGGGAGTTTTTCCTTCCCACTGTCACAACTGCTTGCTTATAGGGGGTTGTTTTGACTGTTGGATTTTCTCTGTAATTATTGTAGCGTCTTTGCCTTACAATATAAAGTGCCTTGAGGCGACTGTTTGTTGTAATTTGGCACTATATAAATAAAGTTTCATTGAATTGCAGTAATAAAAAAAGGTATTTGACCCCTCCGGATTTTTTCAGTTTTTTTTGTTTGTTTGTTTTGCAGATCATCAAATAAATTTTAAATTAGAAAAAAAATAATACAAGTAAATATAAAAATGTAGTGTTTAAAAGATTTTATTTATTAAGAGAAACAAGCCATCCAAACCTATCTGGCCCTCTGAAAAAGTAAATAACTGCTTGTGCCACCCTTGACAATAAGATTCTGGGGTTTTTTTTGACCTCCTGGATAAGTCGTAGATGCGCTCTTGGAATTTTGGTAGGCTGGCCGCTCCTGGGAAGGTTTATCACCAATACAAGTTTTCTCCATTTGTGGATAACGGCTCTTACCGTGGTTTGCTGGAGTCCCAAAGCCTTAGAAATGGCTTTTTAACCCTTTCCTTTCACAAAAAGAAGAAGCAAAACAAGATCTTTGCACTTGAGCTGTTGAGGGGGTGGCACACTATATGAGTGCACCAAGTTGATGAGGCACAGTGTGAACACATTTGCAATGCTAAGTGTAAATAAGTGTTCTGCTACCAATAGTATTAAAGAGCAACACTATTTAACACACAGCTAAACAGAGCTGTACTGAAGATGGATGGATCTTAGACAAAAAAAAAAAAAAAAGTAATATTGAGTCAGAGGTTGTGATTAAGTAGTATGAGTTTATTAAATTTGCTACCTGTGTCTGACACGGCTAGTTTGCATACAGAATGTTGTACTACGCCTCAATGGCATGAAATGTGCCTACCATAAAGCCTTAATTTATACTTTACACATCTGCAAATCCATTAGTGTCCGCTTGGGACCAAGTGACACAGATTTCATCATTAGACAGTGAATGTGACGGTACTTGTCGACATGTGTGTGCACGCCAATTATTTGTGAACCTGCGGGCTTGTCTGTGGAGAATTTACATTGCAGTTCACCAATTACGCATGCGCCTCAGGCAGCAGGATTCAAGTGGACTTCAGAGAAGTATAGCAGGGACTACTCATCCATCATTGTCCTAACAACCAAGAAAGTAGACTCTAAATTCAGACCAGGCGCTCCAGCGAACAGTGAAAGGGGTTTTATTGAATAAAATAAAAATACTGCCAGCTCTGATGATCAGGAGATCTGCACACAGAGGGGGGAGAAAGAGGTTAGCAGAAGCCAAATCCAGGGGCAGGTTGGGGTGGAAAATGTGAGAAGGTGAGTCTTACTAGATTAGTGATATGTCCAGATGCGGAGTTGGGAGTCCAAGGGCAGGTGGCCAGGATGGTGAATAATGGGATGGAGAGTGTGCAGGCAGGTGTCTCCTCACTGAGTTTTCCAGGTGGTGGGTAGGTCATTCCAGGGGAAGGGTCCACTGCAGCTCCTGTTGCTTCGGTTTGCTTGTGGAGGAGGGGGTAGTCTCGTAACTGAGGCTGGGATGCTGGTGAACAACGAGATGGACGTGGGTTCGAGGACCAGTGATCTAGACAGATGGAGAACAGAGTAAATACCAACAGATGACAGAACAACTAACTAAGGAAGCCAAGTAACCCCACAAGGGAGACAATAATCTGCCAATGACCTGCTGCCCTTCCAGCCTTTAAATACTGCCACCAGAATGATGGGATGGGGAGCAGGTGTGAGGAATGCCCAGAACCAAACTCCGCCCCCAGGTGGAACCTGTTACAGAAACTGGAAAAGCAAAAACAAAGCAAAGAATGTCCAGGCCATGACACATGATATATGCTTTTATTCATTATGATAACATCTGGAAGACAAATCATATAAACGAGGCTTCTGCTACCACAACTCAACTGGATTTTATTTTGGATTTTTCACAATGCTGATCAGTCTTTCATTTCATGCTGCTTTCCAATTAGTTATAAGTTTAGGATGGCCATTTCTGTGTGTAGTTTGTATGTTCTCCCTGTGGTTGTGTGGGTTTTCTCCCACAGTCCAAAGACATGCAGTTACTGGGGTTAGGATGATTCTAAATTGCCCATAGGTGTGAATGGTTGTCTGTTTCTCTGTGTTAGCACTGCAACAGGCTGGTGAACTGTACAGGGTGTACCCTCCCTCTTGCCCTGTGACAGCTGGAATAGGCTCCACCCACCCACCCTCCTGCAACCCCTAAATGGGATAAGCAGAAGAGAATTGATGGATGGATGGATGGAATTTCAAAATATTACTTATGCTGTGACATATGTGTACTGACACTGAGAATTTTGGCCCAGGCTATCTTACAGAACCAACATTTAAGAGCCCAAAAAGTATTCCCGCTATTCATTCACATTGGTCATTCTTTCATGTGAGACAGCCAAAAATCACAGTCTGTACCTGGGTTAAGGAAGATGATAAGAAGCTTATAATTTTGTCTTCCTCCTCTTCTTCTCCTTGGCAGGCAGGAGTTTCTAACCTTGATCTTGGACTCATATTTTAATGGTTAATAGCATCAAAGCCAGCTTTAAATTTATATTCTATAATTCAAAAAAATGTCCTTTTATTGAGAAGTTATCAGTGTCTCCTGTAAGCAGAAATTCAGAAAAAAGATTGCACATTCTCATGCACAATATACATGCATGTATAGTGATATATAATGCCACTTCCTACACTTGTTAGTTACACGTCAAGTCCCCAGGCATTAAAAGTTTCTACCCAGGTACCACAGTAGAAACTTTATTGCCTCCGCAGTCTTTTGATCTTCCCACACGCAGACAAACTCGCCTGAAAACAAAGATAAACACACATGCAGACAGAGGCAAACACACAAAGACAGAAATACTCACACACATTTAAAGCCACTCATAGTTTAGTGGTGCGTAATGAGACCATCTTATACACTGTGCAGACATGCTCTAGCTCCTGCCGAGGTGTTACAGTTGCTGTTTTCTATAATTCATGCCTCTTCCCTGAAGAAGCGTTTTATCCGGAAATGAGGGCAAATGAATAAAACCTTCAGTCTGACACGATGTCGGTACATTTGCGGACAGTGAGGTAGCCTGCTGGTTAGAAATACTGCCCACTGACAGAGATGCCTCTTTTTTTGACCCCTTTATGTGTGGTCATCTTCAGCCAAGAAGGCAGCGGTTAAATACGTCCTTAAGCAGCAAACTGTCTACCCTCTACTTCTTAAATTGCTGTGTAGCTCTGATCAGAGTGGTTAAATGTCTTAAATGTCTCAACCTTGTCTATTTGTAGTTCCACTGTAAAGAAAATTGAAAAGATTTACAACAGTCTATAATCCCCCATCTCTGCTTTAAAGTTCCACTAATTAATAATTTATCTATTTATCCTTTATTTTATGAAGCAAGGCAATAAAGGCAATGGCCTTACTAACAGTATATTTTCTTAAACTATGGACAGTTTTGTTTTTTTTGTTTTTTAAAGAATACTAGCTGAAACATAATAATTTTAGTCATGTAGCCAGGCATTCAAATGCTTGATGAAGGAATGCATTTTGTCTAATTTACATTTTCAATCTATGCTAAGCACCTACACTTCTTTACCAGCTCTAAATTTACTGTCGTCGCTGCTGTAGCTCAGTTTGTCTTGGCACTTCCTTTAGTAAGGCTGCCTGCCGCAGCAATGGTAATTACTCAGAACCGTCCCATTTGATATCCGAGACACTTTTCCAATGGCTCCATGCAGATCTCTGGTTTTAATGCTGAGGTGCATCAGTGCATCTGCGAGCGCATTAATTGATTCTGTGTAAGCGGCGGAAACAGAGCGTTTGGCAGCTGCAGTCACCTGCAGAAACACAATCGGTTTTTGTACAGTTTAGAACAAGCAAAGGCCTGAGCTTCATGCAAAGAGTGATCAATCGGATATCAAACTGAAATCATATCTATACCTACAGGCAATTTAGACTCACCAATTTACCTAACATGCTGTGGACTATATGAGTAAACCATATAGGTACATCCGGAGGCTCAGAGAGAACCTGCAAACTCCTCATGGAAAGGCCTCAGTTGCTGCTCCAACCTCCATGCCAATGTATTATTTTACAACAAACAGAAATTTTATACTCATTTGCAATGAAGAGCAAGACTGAAGCAGAGAATGAGGAATGAATTGGCATTTGCTGCTCTCATTACCTGCCCTCTCACTTGTTCTTGCTCTATGTCTGTGTGAGTAAATTTCATTGAAAGATGCTGGGCGTCTATTTCTTGGAGGCAGCATCATATATAACAGCCACTGAGAGATATGGGGTTCAATACAAGAGATATGGGAGGGTGGACAGGAACTATAGGAGGTGAGTTTGATTAATGAGGTGCTCTAAAGGAATGAGTGGGGGGTAAATTAATCCATAGCAACTCTTGGCATCTTGACATTTCTTTGTCTTTGAACAATTTCAAGCACTTCAGTGTCCATGTTGATCACTGCATAATTGTAACTTATTAGTCATTGACATATCCTCCTATTAGGCTTAAGTGTTGTTGTTTACAGGTAGGAGGTCTTGAAATCCCTTTAATTAAAAAAAGAAAAGATGTTTACTATCAGATCGTTTTGTATTTTGTATGCATCTTGCAGAGATGTGCACATAAGTGCATGCATACGCAGGTGGCTGAAGCTATTTATTCACATTAAATAAAAAAACAGTACAGATGGATTAGGGAATAGCAGGATTAGCGGAGATGGCTTGGGCAGAGCATTGTAAATGTTTTCCTCTGGCAAATCCCTGTGAGTGATGACTTGGCTCCATTAAGTCTCTGTGTTTGCAGCCCTGTCAATTACTCATTAATCCTTGATGTGTTTACTTCATTTGGAGCCTAAACTGCTTCCATATGTCTAACAAACGTGCATTTGTAGGCTTCTACACATGGCAGACCATTACACTCACATAATTAAACCACTAGAAGAAAGATATCAGTTTGATAAAAAGACAACCCAAAGGACCCTCTTGAGACCTTTGAGAGTGAGCCATTGAATATTTGGATCTTCATTCTTCAGATGGGTATTGTGTTTGAACTTTGGATATTTGGGATTTTTTTTTTTCCATGTGGAAATATAGCAGCGATGATCATGCTTCAGTTCACTTTATCATTACCATTAACAACTCTTCAGGGCCTATTTTTCACAAATAAAAAACCCAAAAAATCTGTGAGCTGTACTGCTTTATAAACAGTGTTGCTTCTCCTTCTGGTCTGTTCTGCACACGGGAAAAGGCTTTACATCCTGTGAGTGAACAAATATTACACATTCTGTCCCATAAAATTTAGATTAGTTATTTCACAATAAATTAGTACATTTTACAGACAGCTCCTACCCACCTCCCAGTTTGAATTGTCATGTTAATATAAGCATGGGTGGAAATTATAGGGAGCTGTAACAAGTGGATCTCCTTTCCTGTGATTTTTTTTTTCCTCCTCAGTGTACCTTTTATGAATATAAAATTATGTGTAATATACTGATATGCACCGAAAGCTCTTGAGCTTTAACTTTTGAAAAAATGGACCACCCTGCCACTTGTAGGGTTGTCAAAAAGCTCAATACTGAAAATTACTATAAGATTAGATGCTCCGTGGCAACAGTATCGATTCAAGATTCAGATTTTGCCTCCTCCAACTGACAGCTAACTTTACATACTGTAGCACTGCTGCAGAGCAGCACACACACAGCCCCTCGCCTTCACTGGCAGCGAAGAAGTAGTTGACTTTCACAACACTGAACAACTCTTCATGAAGACTTTCAAGATTTTAATGCTCCCGTTTCACATACACTGTTGTATTAAACAGTTATCATAAATGTTAATCGGGCTGGTGCACATGCTAACATTTGCCCTTAAACTTTTAACAACTATCCAATAGACACAAACCCCGCCTCAGGGGGGGTCACAAGCCAGACAAATGGGAAGGTTGCTTCAGGAAGGGCATGTAGATCCATCCGCTGTGGCAAGTCTCTTGGGAAATAAAGCTGTGCTTATTTCTGTGTCCAGTGCGTCCAGTGGTGCAGTGGTTAACATGTTTGGCAAGTGGACATTCACTGGTTCTTTTCACTGGTTCTTTTCCAGCTGGTGGCACTAATTCCCTCTGGGGTTGTATCAGGAAGGGTATCTGGTGTAAAACTCTGCCAAATCAAATTTGCAGAGCAAACAAAAGTAGCTTTATACTTTGTGTCCACGAATCCGCTGAGATGGCGAGCACGAGGTTCCATGCAGGTGACTGCATAAATTCTTCCACTGAGAATTTATATTACAATGTACCAACTACGCATGCGCCCCTAGTGGCGGACTTCAAAGAAGTATAACAGGAATGACTACTCGGCCGTTGGGTCTCCAGCTGTCTGTGTCCATAGCACGGTATAATCGAGACCTTCTACTCTGTTGCGAACATGGGCAGCTGGAGACAATATGTGCCAAGTAGTCATTCCTGTTATATTTATTTGAAATCCACCACCTGGGGAACGTACACTACCTTGTAATGTAAAGTCTAAAAGAGTCCACATGGTCACAAAAAACAGGCAGGCACGTGAACATCCACACAAATCTTTGTGCTCGTTTGATGATAAAATTGACATCACTAGACCCTAGCAGACTCGTGAATGTAGAAAGTATAATCATGGGTTAAGGGAGCAGCCAAAACTATTATTATCTAACAGCCACATTAGCCATCTGGTAACTTGTCATTAAGCTAGCAGCTAGTTGCTGTGGCTAATAATAAAAGCTAGGCAGTAAATGTTATCAGTCCCATTTGTAACATTTAAAGTGTTACAAACTAGGTGACAAGGAGGGAGTCCATACAAGAGGTTTAATTAAATTAAAGGCCATTTATTAAACAACCTGACCCAAAAACAAACATCACCAGTGGGTTGATGCAAAGTGGAGTGGAAGAGAGACTGAGCAGTTCATCTGGGCCATCTTTTATAGCCCAGAAGACACAGGTGAGCTGCATTAGCTGACGGTCCTCCCATGCCAGCCAATTATCAGAAACAGCACAGGACTTTCTTGACAGTGGGAGGGTTGTCCCAACAGACAGTGCTAATTTAATAGAATAACAGAGTTATTTGTGTCTAAAAGTGTTGTGATCCCCTTAAAGTCCCAGATTGAAGCTGACAAGGGTCTACCAGTAACCAGTATGTATCTATCTCTCTATCTCTCTCTATCTATATATAATATAAAATGCTTCTTATTTTAATTATTTTGCTCCTGTGGTATAAAAAATGGCATCAAGTATCAAATATTTTCCCGTGTATTGTATTGAGCTTTACATTTTAGTATTGTGATAAACCTGCTCCTTTGTGTGCCTCGCAGTGGTTTGATTCATGTCCAGTAATTGGAAAGTGGGTGGTTTGATGCATTGGTATGTGAGTGCATGTTTGTGTGTGTGATAGATAAAGATGAATGCATACAATAGAAGCACGGGGTGTGTGTGTGTGTGTGTGTGTGTGTGTGAGAGAGAGAGAATGCATAACTTGTAGCAAAAGAGCTCTGAGTGGTCATTAAGACTAAAAAAGTGCTATATAAATGTCAGTGCATTTACCATTCAGCATTCAAGGTATGACTGTTATGTGCAAATGTTATTATATGCTGAATATAGAAAATAACACCCAGTATCATGTGAAATGAAAACTGAAGGTTCTAAAATCATTTTAATAAACAGTCCCCCACTTTTATCTGATGGGGATATTGAGTCTGTAGCGCCCATTTGACTGTTACTACCATAAAGACATGTTGTTGTCGTAATGCATACTAACTGTATCAAGTGCTGTGAAAGTGACACATTGTGGGTCTACCTGTCAGAGTGACACATGCAAGGCTCAACTGATGTGGAAACGAGCTTGTGTGATTCCTGCGTTTGTTCTGTTTCCGCTCAGCATCGGGGTAACACACTTCATCAATGCTCACACGCTTCGCCGTTCTCCCAAAGGCACAAACACATGCAGCTGATATATCGGACTTTGAAAATTGTGCCAACACCGCACAGCTATGATCCATTCACACCACTGACAGATCCGCTTTCCTCCCAGCCGCACTCGGATTTCCAACAAGCCATCAAACAAACACACATTCCACTTTTGTTGCAGCTCGCTTGTTCTCCAGAGCTCCCCGGGTCTGCGGTAATTGAACACACACACATACACATTATGAACACACAATGTAGCAGTGCCAGCAATGAGTGATCAGTCATTTTAATCTCCCAGCCCTTTCTAAACTAATGCGGGTGCAGAATTACACTCCTTGTTGTTTGTTGTCTTTTCCTTTTGTACTTCTGAGACTTACTTACTTCCACCCTGCACTGTTAACAGAGCCAGAAAATCCCAGTTTTGGCAAAATACCTTGTATTAGGTAATGGAAAGCAAACAGCAACCCCCAATATCAGAATCAAGAATCTTGGTATTATTTTTGACCATCATTTGAATGTTAAATCTCACAGATTTCCAGTCATTCAGTCTTTTTTTTTTTTAGTTCAGCTATGAAAAGCTTCAAACATCCTTTCAGTCAATAAAATGGAACTTTTTCTACAAACTGTCCTGACTTTCTTGCATCTTGATTGTACTTCACTTTCGTCTTGCACTGCTTAAACCCTCACTGTGGAGTGCCAGTTATTGTTAGCAGCAGGTAGGCTGCTAACAATAACTTTCCAGTTACCGCACATCAATATTGTTCTTGCTGCTTGAATTTAGAATTCATTTTGAGATCTTATTAGTTACAAGAAAAGTCTTGCATATGGCAGAATTGCTGAGACCTCATTCCAGCTTTCAGTCTCTTTGATCATCTGATTAAATCCATTTAACTGTTTACTCTCCACCTACCAAATATGGAAATAAAGTTAATATTACTATTACCAAGAGCATTTGTAAATCAGGTGCAAAACAGAGCCTAGACATATTTTATTAGAACAGCAATTTTCAGTTAAGAAACATGAAATATTTGTAAGAGAGGATGCATTTCTTTAGCAATTCACTGGAGTCTGTTATGTTTTCTGGAATTTGCATCTCATGGCTGTTATGTCTTTATTCATATTTAAGTCTTAGGCCTCCTAGTGTCTACCAAAACTCATAACTTGCCTGACCGTACGGTCTCTTTGGTCAAAGACTTTTCTATGTTGCCAGCACCCCGGTGACACACAAAGTGGCTGATTTCCACAGTCGTGACTCCCCATATGTTGTTTTTCATATTCAAATCCAAGCAGCTTTTTAAATCTTTGTAAAAAATCGTGACGTACTGCTGACAAACTTTTCCTTGACTTCATGTGCACTGGTGAAGAAAACAAGCCTGCTTTTAGAAAGAAGTCGAACCAAGCTGGATCGGTTGCCTCCTGGTTTGTTTCTCTTGTGTGTCAGGTGAAGGTTACAGTACACCGAACTGAATCTTCCTCTGCTTCAGCTGCAGGATGCCTTTTCAGTCTCGGAATAATGCTGGAGCCAAGAACATGTCTGTAATTTACAATAAACTGTATCTTGCTGCATCTTCAGTGTTGATGAGTTAGCACATGTAAACAGGAAATTAAAGATGATGACATCATACAGCATGTCTGTGGTATTCATCCATGCTGCTGGGGGTAACATCAAGTGTGTATTTATGTGACTGACTCTTTATGGGACACTCACTCTGTACAATTAATGAACAGACCACATTATAAGTTTCTCAGTGTCGTTCCAGTTAACTGATAATTTAATTAATATATTTAAATTTATAATAAAATATAACTTTTTTTTCTCAAAGAAGGAAGGAAGTGCTGGATGTCTCTGCAGTGGGTATAAAAAAAACATCTAAATGTCTATGACCTTATAAAAATAGCAGTAATGTCAGGTTTTAATGTTGAGGAGGCACGTTCAACGTGTAAATTCTAGATGCAGTCATCATAGAGAAGCCTGATATCAAGGAAGAGAGATAATATCAATATTATAGCAGGTATGATCACCCAGTTCTAAATCTGTCCTTTAACACTGAACATTTTTATACCTCTTGGCAGATTAGAGAACTCCGTGCAACAAGCAGGTATGCTGTCTTTGAGGCCTTTGGCAGAAGCAAAACAAAGGAGACAATCAAGTCATCATGCTCCAAAAGGCTCCACCGGGACTGGCTTTTTAACAGGGCTGCACAAAATATTGAAACCAAAGAAAAAAGAGAGGTCAGCTCCAACAGCTCCATCACACAGAAAATCTAAATATTAAGGGCTGCAGGAACAATTTTCTTTCAAGTTAAGTAATGTTATTTATTTATTACTCGGGGATATAGTAAAAGAAATGCCATTAAAGTCTTTGTCGGGGTTTTGCAAACACATGATCACTCTGAAATGTATACCAGGCGTGGGTAGCAATCTACCCATGAGGCCTAGCCTATAGAGGGCCCTAAAATTAAAAGCATAAAAAGCCTTTATATGTCAAAAGTTTGTTTGTATTTATGTGATTCCTTACAGCATATGCTTGATTTTACCAGGGTATGAGCAGGGTATTGTTAGGATGTTTTTAAAAATAAGATTTTATTTAACCTAAAGCAAAGCCAACAGCACAGTGATGAACTGGGATTCATTTGATTTCTCGCCAGGAGCATACATATGAAATATAATATGGAGTATTATTATAAATAAATCAACAAAATGTGAAATTTTAAAATAATTAGTGCTTGTAGTGGTGGCATAGAAGTGGGTGCACAAAGCTGTTTGTGAGTTTTGTAAAAGCATAAGCAAAGTATAAGCAAAATATATATATATATATCTCCTGTGGCTGACAGATGCTTAGAATTTTTCTGACAGCATTAAATAGACTGGTGAAAGACATTTTACCTGTGGGTTATAGTACTTTTCTCTGTGTGTGTGTGCCTGTGTGCATGTGTGTGCACGTGCACGTGCAGCTGTGTACGTGGTTATGCAATCATGATAATTTCTCAAGCATGTCAAATCACTTGGAAAAATTAGCCTTGACTGGCTTAATCGCTTAGAGCCAAATCATCAGCCAGCACCAAAGAAACAATAAATTTAGCAGAAGACTAAAGGACTACATCAGCGTTACCTTATCCGAACCACAAAAGTACTTCTTGGTTTGAAAAGTGTACACTTTAACCCTGCATTCTTTCTAATAAGCAGCAGGGGGCGACCTCTCTGTTTACAGGGTTAAGGGTAGGGTTAATTGGAGGGTATGCTTTGAGATGCACAACATAGCCACCTTTCTATGGCAAGTTGCTGCTGTAAAAATGTCAACTGCACCACTCACTTTTGATGTTGATTTAACAAAAACACACAAAACACAAGTCAATAGCCAAAATGCTTAAGTCAACCAAACTATATGACCAGCAGGTGACATCACATTGGCTACATCCATCTTTCATGAACTCACATAAAAGCATAGATTGAATTTTTATTTGTTTTATGTGCAGTTATGGCATAGAAGAGGCATAAAACCTAATAAAATGATTTCTGTTTATGGTATTTTTGAAGATTTAGCTATCCCAGTTGAAAATTATTTAGAATACCACAGGGACCATTTAATAGCTATATATAACCAGGCTTTATGGTTTGATTCCTCAGGCCTCCTAAGTAATTACTTAGTCAGTAATTTTCCTGACACAAACCTCCTGCAGTATAGGACCATGCATTTCTAAAAGATGGAACTGGCTGGTCTCTGCAGCTGGGCTTTGTGCAGTAAGCTTTTGCGTATGAAATGGATTGGACTCTCATGAGAGTGCGGTATTGTCTGAAAGTGGTTCACCTGCCGTTGCCGTTTCCGATTATCCGCTGCTATATATTCCATTATTTTCCTAACGGTTTTTGTTCTGCTTCGGGAGCAGTGGTGAGCTTCATCAGCCCGGTGTCACTATCAGCACTTTCATCCAGGGATGAAGCATTAGGACCAGTGTACCTCAGCTGCTTTGTTGATTACTACTGCTTCTTATTCACAGGATGAGGCAGCCTGTTAAACCTGCTGCCCTCCCACCACTACCTCTATTACCCTCCATCGTTCCTTTTTCTCCTTGTGTGTCATGTTGTCCCGATGCCCTGCTCTCCCTCTTCTCATTGCGTCTAAACACTATTCATTTTGCCTTCGCCCTCTATTTCCTCTAAATGCAGTCAAGATTCTCAGACCAGCACACACAATGATCAGGCCTGCTTGGAGCTATAAATCAAAAAGATGTTGCGTGCATGCGGGTTGGAAAAGAAACCAGTCCACCCCTGGACCAAGCAATCACTGCACAAAACCCCAGAAAACTGTGTCACAGTTGCAAGAAAAAGTTTTGTTACACCTTTGGAATGAGGATCTTCATCTTTGTCACAGTGATCGACAAACAAAGTCTGACTAAACTAATGAAAAACAAGCAGTTGGACTTGCCGCGTCACAACTGAAAACCGTAGTTACTTAGTGAATAAGTGAATCACTTATAGGCTGGACAGATAAGTAAATACTTGAGTTTAGTAACTTGGAGGTTGTTGCTGCGAAAGGAGGACCTACAGAAAAAAAGGTTTTGTAGCTCCTTATGAAACAAACACATTGCAAAACAGCCCCAAAATGTCACCGAGCTGAAGTTAAAATAGGATGGCAACCTTCTTGCAGCTATGAAAACTGCAAAATGTGATTGCAGTAAAAACCTCTGACCGGTTGCAAGTAGTTGTGGCAACCAAATAGTCACCCAGAGGTTGATACCCTCAACCTCTGGGTGACCACTTTTGATTGCAAGGCAATTGCATGGGTTGCCTGGTGGGAGGCAACCTGTCTCCAAACAGCTGCAGTCACTCAGACTGACTGCAGTAACTTTTAAACAGATTGGTGAACGTTTGCAAATAAGTGCTGTCTAATTTAGAAATGCAGAGATATTGCCAACAAATTGGAATCAATCAAGTCAGTCTGCACTGATGAGCACAACAGATTTATGAAATACAGTATCTCAATTCAGATGGTTGCCGCATGTTTGTATTCTAATTACATTTCTTTATGAAAGCAAGGCTACTGAGGGCCTGTGTCATTGTGTAGTTAAATTGCTGTCTCTACTTGTGGATGAATTTCTGTTTCTAATCTGTGAGGTTCTGGCTGGACTCTGGAGGAGTTTATGTGAATTTCTGTTTAATGTGAACTTGCGTGTATGTAGATGGCAACAGAACTGCAGCCAGTGGCAGCAGATTTGATATTTTCCACTGATTTATTACAGTTAACTGCCATGTTGTTACAAACAAATTGCATTTAATTGCCAACTTAAACTCATTCAACCTCAAACTGTTAGCATACGTTTCTGTTTTATCTCTGTCACGATACACTCAGATTCACTTTGAAGATGGCAACTGACTGCGAGTGGTTGCACACCTAGTCCTATTTCAAAGGCAACAAGATTGCAGGTTGATTGCACACAGTCGCAATAATTTTTGTGACTCTAACCACTGTTTGCCCTAGTGTGACTGCAGTGTTACAGTATGCAGTACATTTTTTCCCCTCCAGCCCACAGGCTCAGTGTTTTTGCCAAAAATTTTAACTTTTAGCTCTAATGACCTTATAGCAGTGCTTTTTTGTTGTCTTTCGGGATTGCACAGGATTCTGCTCTTGACGAGATCTCTGCAAGCTGCACAGTCCCGAGAAGAGTACTGAATTTGCATTTGTCTTATTGCAAAATAATAAACGCTCAGATCTTAAGATCTCTGTAAAGCTACTTGTAAGGTCATGTGTGGGTTCATCAAACAACTGTCAGTAACCAGAGTTTGTATGAACCTGTAGAATTAATAATTGCAGTCTCCTCTCATCAAATGAAACACCTGAATCTAACTTGCTTTTAGAGATTTTCAGAGTTTCACATACTTGTCCAACTTGCTCTTTGTGTGATTATTCAGTGTGTTAATGAAGACATGAGGACTGCAGCCATTTGTGTGTTGTAATATTACTTACGCTGTTTGGTTATAATTGTGACTTAGATGAAAATCACACCACATTTTGTGAGCAATGCAGAAATCCTC
The DNA here is from genome assembly GCA_024447675.2 of Pterophyllum scalare. Taxonomy (NCBI): domain Eukaryota; kingdom Metazoa; phylum Chordata; class Actinopteri; order Cichliformes; family Cichlidae; genus Pterophyllum; species Pterophyllum scalare. Next base: position 94,335 of record JAMQGT020012526.1, on the reverse strand, counting down.
ATCCCAAAACACCTTTTTTTTTTTTTTTTTTTGCAAGTATAATTAACTGCTTTAGATTATGGATGGTGCACTGCATTCAGAGTCTTTTGAATAAATTTTTAAAGATTCTGCAGTGATATAATCACCATGCAATACAAATTTCTGTCTTCCCCTGTAATAACTATAATTGTAATTATGGCTGTGCCCCAGTTCTGCAGTAATGTCCTACATTATTCACCATGTTTGCAGGTGGTATAGGAAAATGAATTTACTTTACTGTTTTTGTGCTGTCATAATACTGATGGACATTAGTGAAACTCAGCAATGCTGACTAAACAGCGAATGAAACATTTTTAGATCTGTTATGAAAAAGTTTATTTTCATTTTTTTTTTTAAATACCAACCTGCAAGCTGCCATTGTGATTATGTTTTGGTTCCGCGGGGGCCCCCTGGTGATGTCTGCTGTCTCAGACGGATGCAACACATTTCAGGCGCTCCTGACAATATGCACTCAAATCAAGGAGATTTTTTTCCATTACCACAGTCAGAGTTGACACAGTTAATCAGGAAGACATGCAATTTTCCCTTTCTACTTCATGCTGTTTGTGGTTTTATTTGCATTTTACATGAAAGCATTTACCTTTTCTTGCCTTTTAGCTTTAAAGCAACTTGCAAGACAGCTGCTCATGCGTTGCTTAACTTATCTGTTATGTATGTTTATCTACAGTTCTGCATTGATGCTGCCCAGGAGGTGAAAAGAGGGAGAGAGTGCTGAGAGGCATGGCAGTGCAATCTGGCTGACAGGGTTTTGTTGCCTCAGAATTGAAGTTATTATCTCTCAGCACAAATCAAAATTGTGAAATTGATTCAGCTGGGTTGTGGTGCTCAAAGAGATGGGCCTCCGCTGCAATCCGCAGCACTCTGACAAGTAATGATTTTAGTTGTTGCTCGGAGCATATGTTAATGGGCATTTCAACAAAAGCATTTAGTAGTTCCTTGCAGGAACTGTAGTGAGAAGACAAATGAAGAAAGATTGATGGGAGGGGCAGCCTAATTGTGGCTCACTAAAGAAGAGAATGGAGGGACGCTGTGTAACAAATTAAATTGCATTCCTGACAAAGAGGAACTTCGGGAAATCTTTTTCCAAATTGCAGCGTGGTCTTTGTTGTGACAATCTCTGACTCTAACTCTGCACTGAGCCAGTGTTTCACAAATCTTGAGACTGTTGCAATATCTGTTTTAGAATCAACAGCGTGTGCATCATTAGTATGAAGTTAAAGTAGAGAGTTCTTTTATGTTGTTGGTACACAAGGATTTGTTGATCATTAAGAGATTCAACCCTATTCGGCTTGATTCCTCCAGACCACGAGGCACATGGGAATACATCGATCTGCGGAGGGATTGCACATATGGCAAGCTATCAGAAGGCAATGAGGCACAGCCAACAGCAATTTTCAGTAGAAATGTGTTAGAAGTGTTGTTGTTGTGTGCTGGTGCTGTTTGGTCATTTCTTTTTGTAATCCTTAATTTTCTACCAAATATTAGTTTCAGCTCGTCTCTCACTTCAGTATTGGCTGCTAAAGTCTCACACTGATTTTATGTTCATGCTTGTTTGTGTGTGGGAGTATGTTTTGGCTTTGTCAAATCAAATTAAAGTACACTTTGCTCTTTCAACTCAAGCATATTCTGAGAAATACTTTTTTTTTTCTTGTTTTTAGTTGGTCTTTTCATAAGGCCTCAGTTCACTCTCCTCCGCTCTCCTCTCTTCTCCTCAGGTGCTGAAGGGAAGCAAAAAGCTTTGCCTCTCAGTGCGTTCTGTTGGGCGGATTCCAGGTGGCTATGTCACCAACCACGTTTATACCTGGGTTGACCCTCAGGGTCGGAGCGTGTCCCCTCCTCCTGACCTGCCTGAGCATCGCAGCGCCACCCTGAGAAGAACTGATAGCCAGCGCCGAAGCAACATGCAGCTACTACAGGAAGGGGATGAGAAGAAGGTAGAGATATCACATGCAAAACAGTCAAATAGGGGAACAATATAGCATTTTTTTTAATTAAATAGTTTAAAAAATAGCCATCTTTTTCTGTTTCTATTTCTCTTTCTGCATTGTACTTTTAACAGTTTTGCAAAAAGGTTATTATCTACATTACATGCAATGATTGGCATCTTTAGGTGCATCTTGAGTTTCTCAGATGGTCAGAGAGAAACCAGACTGACTTTTATTGTGATGTCTTTTTATGACATTCTCTTAGCAGGGTTTTGGACAGTGCACATGGACAACAACAAGAGGAATGTTATACTTCGAAAGCAGCAACTCCCAGCAAGAAACGTTGCATTAAATGGACAATTAGCTGGTCACTTCTCAGTGTTTCAGTGTCCAAATAACTTCTTGCTCTCTTTTAAGCAGTAGAAGTTAGATGTCCACATGTATGTTGTGCAAACATACAGGTATAGTCCTGGACCAGCAAACTTAGTACAGACATGATTGCACATCTACAAGTATTCCTGTGTTTGCTGCAGTAACATCTTACATTTCCTTAAAATTCTAAAAGTAGGGAAAAATATTATTAAAGTATGCTAAATCTAAATTATGTGGAGCTAAAGTAAGCAACTAAATCTAAAAGAATTTTATGCATAAATCATCAACAGTCTTATAGATGTCAAAAAAAAAAATCCTCTCCAACTTCCCCCAGTGGCACATACGGAGAATTTTCCCCTGGAAAAGAACTCTTGCTGTGAGCCAGCTTTAAGCCTGAGATGGGAGTCTTCACTTTAGTCAAGGTTTTTCACTCAGATGCAGCACTGTTTTCTTTGGGCTCAAATGTCCACTCTGTTTAACTCTTACATGTTTTCCTCCCAGCCAGAGTCACTTTTGCTTGAACTCAGCAAAAACAGCAAGAGGATTCATGTAGTCTTAGGAAAACTGAATAGGATCAGAAGATTCGGCTGCACTTGCAGTGCACATTTAATAATGTGATGGCAGATAGTTTAGACATAGGTCTGCATTATTGGAACAAAAGTGTCCCAAAGCGCATTGTAGATACTTTATTCTGGCTGTGGTGTTTGACACAGGCTGTATAAACTCAGATGACCCAGAGACTTTATTACCAAGGCTGAAATTTTTAGAAAAAATATAGAAAATATATATAAAATGAAATGAAAATGTTTGTCGCTCATCCTTTTGGCTCATATTTTCTCTTCTCGCTGGTAATAAAATGCAGGGTAACTCTTGCCTTTATTGCTGCTTTCAGCCTCTCTGAGTGAAGTAAAATTAATTAATTATAATCCTAAAGGCTGGCAATACAGCAATGCTCAGCACATAACTAATGCAGGCTGAATTATGGTAAACCTTAAATTCACTTTGATCATTTTAATGTAGCCTGTAATCTTAATTTATAATGCATTTTTGAAGAAATCCACATTGGACTAATTGTTTTATTCATATCACCAACTTCATAACAGGCAGATTGCATTACTGCAATTACTGAATTGTTGAAGGTTCAAAACATACTACCACATTATGGCAATGAAATGAAGAATCACTGGTAATTAACGTTTGCATGATCTGCATTACTTGACGGTTATTTACAATGGTAATAAATAAAGCACTGAGGTAACTTTTCTGTGTATTATTTTTAATTTCTTTTTTTAATTTGACCAGCCATGCAGATGATTTTGGGTCTTTTCACTCATTTAGGAATACTCATAAACAAAACCGACTATTCAGTCACATCACAGAGTTGCAGAAAAAAAGTTCCTGGTTTTCATGTTCTCCTTTCTCCTTGTGACTGTGTGGGTTCTCTCCGGGTACCTTGGCTTCTTCAAAATCCAAACACATGCCTGTTGGGTAAATTGATGATTTTAAATTGGCTTTAGGTGTGAATATGAGCGTAAAAGGTCATCCATCTCTCTGTGTTCGAGGCATACCCCAGGTCTCATTCAGTGGCAGCTGGAATAGGCTCTGTCCCCCCCCCGAAACCAAATTGGATGGATGGATGGACATAGTCGTGGATTTCAATGAACTGACCTTAGAGAACAGTAATCATACTCATTTGTTTAGTCAGCAAACTGTGTTATCACATTGTTTCAACAAATCTGAGCAGGCTAACTTTAGGCACGATAAAAGAAATGTATAACACTGGATACTAAAATTAAAGATTAAAAACTTAAACGATAAAAGTAATTGGACCTTGAGTGCCGTAAAACCTTACCCTCTCATCACCTCATGACCTGCAGGGAAGGAGCTATCAGAGCTGTTTAAAAGATTTATTGCACTAGAACTTTCAATTTTTTAGCACCTAAGAGCTACATATTAATCTTAACTGCCTCAGCCCCATTAATGTAGGCTATAGTCATGCAATGCAGATGAGAAAATTATTAAATAGAAAGTTTGGCCGTTTTAGCTTCATTGAAATTTCTATTTCTAATTTTAAAAAACAAAACAAAACAGTGGAATTTTGAATCATGATATTTATCTGCATGTGATGGAGTTAAAATGGTGAGTTTCTGTATATGTTGGAAAATATTCTGTTTTCTGTTGGATTTGCACAATTCATCCCTGTAGTCTATGGATGAGACTGTGCTGTGAATGATGCAAACACTGTTCCTTTGATCCGCAGCTGTTCTGATCATGAAAGAACTGCTTCCCTTTTGGAGAATCCAGCTAATCATTAATTAGATTGTAGTTTATGTATCCCAGTCCAATCGGGTTCTTTGCATCAATACCACAAGTATTCAAAGTCTTTTTGTAGCAGCCTGACAGTAAATGCGTGACTTTGTTGTTTGATTGGTAGATTTCTTGAAACATTGTTCAAGGCTGCCTATCTTCAGGATGTAGTAACAGGATGTACTGTAGTACTTTGTCATTCTACCCTAGTACAGCTTTTTATGAACAATATTCAAATGTTGCAAGCCTCAAAAACTAATAGCTTTCACAAAGCCTCTGTCTTAAAATTAGTGTCCCCAACACTGATATTAATACTTCAGAAATGATTCACTGTTTGGCCAACTGAGGTTCAGGTTAAGCTTAAGAACTTCTTGGTAGTAAATAATTCAAACCACACAGCAACAAATTAATGACACAACTAATTACCTAATGTTGTTGGCTGCAGTTCAGTATTGTTCAGGCTTTTGTTAAAAGTACTGCAAAAGGCCTGAAAATAACTGACTGACAATCATTCCAACTGTTGATGCTCTGCTCTGATCCTGTCCTGGCACTTTTTTTTAAAAAAAGAATAAATGCTCTGGCCAGCTCAGCAACACCACAGGAGATAACTAAAATTCATGATCACATAATTCTTTCAATGGTTAAGACTCCTTCACAGCATCTACCAAGTCAAGAGCATGAATATAAACACAGAGGGTTTACAACACAATACAAACCAGTGGCTATGCTCAGGAACAGTAAGGTCAGATTAGCCTTTGCCAGAAAACATCTAAAAGGCCAGCACGTTTCTGGAAAAAAAAAATTTTTTACAGATGAAACCAAGATGTACCAGAATGACAGCAAGCGAAAACTACAGAGGAAAAAGAACATCTCATGATCTGAAGAGTCCCACATCATCTGTCAAACATAGTGGAGGCAATGTTGCTGCCAGTGGAATAGTGTCGCTAGTGTTTATTGATGATCTGACTGCTGATAGAAGCAGCAGGTTGAATTCTAAAGTGTACGGGGTTATACTCTCTTCTCAGACTCAGCCAAATACTGTGAAACTGATCAGACAGCACTTCACAGTGCAAATGAATAATGACCCATAAAATGCTGCAAAAGCAACCCAAGAGTTTCTCAAGCCAAATAAATGGGATATTCTTCAGTGGCCAAATCAGTCAACTGATCTCAACTCAGTAGTGTTTTTCACTCACTGAATACAAAACTAAAGGCAGAGAGACCCACAAATAGGCATTAACTGAAGGTGGCTGCAGTAAAGGCCTGCCAGAGAATCTAAAGGGAGGAAACAAAGCACTGGTGGTGTCACTGACTGCAAAGGATTTGCATCCAAGTATTAAAAACAATCCTTATATTTAAAACTAAGTTGAAGATGAATCCGTGCACTTCAACCACATCTTGTTTATTTGATTTAAAATCCACTGTGGTGGTACTTTGGACTTAACAAAATTGGCTGGCACAACGTTATCAAGGGGCAGTGGTTCAGTTTAACTTTTCATACACACAAATTTCTCTCAGAACAGTACAATTCACAAAACCCTCACATGATTCCATGCACTTGCCTAACGGCCCACAAGGGCCACGCCAGTGTCCATGAAAACAGAGAAATATTAGACCAGCGGGACTCCTTTTTGGCAGAAAGAACATTTTAAAGTGATGCCAGGGAATACAGTGAGCCACAATAGTTGCTACATTGTGCCAGTAAAATCAGAAAGAGTCTGGTAATTAAAACTATGTTCCATGTCCTGCATAAATGTCACAGAAAACATGAAAGCCTCCATATTCCTAGAGGTGAGCAAAGGTGGCTCGCTTATCTCCAATAGGCAGACAGTTGTTATTAAAAATGAGGACCTCAGCGCAATGTGCACTGAATGAAAGTAAAACCTCTGTGCCAGATGTCAAGTCTTTGCCAAGGGGTATATGAGAGGGCTGAAACTGACATTGTTTAATAGAGATATTTGCATATGTGCCATCTTGTTGCCGCCAGTGTGCAACTCTTTTCAAATCTGGCAAGAGACAGCTGCATTGGGATCAAACCAAGTAATCAAGAGCCTCATTGTGATGGAGAAAAGTACAATTTAAAGTCTGGCACAGCTAAGCAACACTGAGCCTCCCCAGTGGACAGAGTAAAATTTTATGTTGTCTGTTTGCTTTCCAAACGTAACATATTCTGGAAATGCCAAGTTCATCAAAGTAGACATTAATGGAGAATATAGAGGGAGCACAGTGCTTTTAATTTAGCCTGGGTAATTTACATTTGAAGTTCAGGCTGGATAGGCTTGACCAACTGTTAATGTCATTAAAAAGCATTGTTTAGTGCTCCAGTATGAAGTACTAGAAAGTATGAAAAACAGAATAAACAATGAGCCTAGGAGGGAAGTTTTTTTTGTTTTTTTGTTTAATAAATATCGGTTTATTGTTGTTTGGGGGGAGAATCACATTTGAAAATCATTAGCGTGTAATGTTGTGTCTCATAAAATCAGAGATGCTTGTGACATAAGAAGATTACTTAATTAAGTGAGCTAGAGGCTCAAGGGCCAATGCAAATAGCTGTGGAGTTGAGGGGAAAGCCTTGATGAGATGACCCAGAGGCACCAAGCAAAGGCAGAAGATCGCCCCTCCTAGAATTCATGCCAGTGGGTTACAATAAAGCAGTTTAACAGTCGAATGAACCCATCATTACACTCGCACAGACTGCAAATAGGACCACCTAAGTCTTTCAGAGTCTTCCATTGATCAAAGCACGGGGCAGCAGCTGGGTGGTTAATATCTTTAGCTGCATTACTGTATATAACCTGGGGTAAAAGTGGCATGTTCACATTAAAGGGTACTATTATGCTCATATTCAGCTCCGTAATTTTATTCTAAGACTACTTGAGTAGCTTTTCGTGATTCACATTTCAAAGTAATCATTATTTATCTTAAACTGCAACCCCTCACATTACCACAGGTTGGTGGGGCTTTATAGCTACAGCTGCATGCCTGAAATGAAGCATATCTGCCCCCTTCAGTGTATCTGATAAAGAGTAGAAAAGAAAAATGTCTGAAATTCATTATTGATAGCAGTCTGAGCCTTTGGGATTGCTTGTACATATAACCTCAATATTTAAAACGTTGTTTAATATGAGCATCCGCTGTTTTATTTATGACTGAAACAAGGAAAATTGGTTTCTTACTATTTAGTTTTAAAATTAAGAAACAGACATACTTAGGTTTATACTTGTTTATAACACAGCATCTCCAGAGTACACTTGCTTAGTTGCCGTGGCTGGATTCTATTAACTGTGGCAGTCATTTGGATCCAACTCTGGGAGAACAATATCTGCGTGACTGTATGCTGAAAAGTAATGAGCAGTCTAGCAATTCATATTTATTCAAGGCAATTTCCACACAGCATGTCAAGTGCTGTTCCAACTAATTGTCAGATTGGTTCGTAGTGAGATTGCCAGGTCAGCTGTGATGTGAAATACAGCATATTTTACTTGATTTGGAAAGCAGAACAGTGATAATCTGTGGGTTTGCTTGTAGCATCTCCACTCCTTAATCTTTTTGATTATCAGCAAATTAATACCTGTTGTTTACTGAGTTCTTTTTGAGGTGAATAGCACAAGATACAATATATTGTATTGGGATCTGTCCACTCAAATACATCCCTTTTAAATTCAGTTTTTATACCCTGCTGGTCAGAGATCACTGCACCATGTTTCAAATGATGATTATGTTGTTCAGGTCACGAACCAAACAGAAGTAGCTGTAGTTCTTGTGGAATATCTTTTGAAATAGTCTAAAACAAGTTCAAGGGATGCACTGGATTAGTCCAGCACAATACACCCTCTACATATCACTCACTCCCTGCAGAAGCACTTTAATTGGGTGGTGTAGCAGCGGCAATAATTCCTATGGTGGTTTATTTGAATTCAGACTGTGTCCGATATTGTCCATGCTGCTTATCAGAGGAAATGACATGGATGAGCCTTGTGAACCAACTGATTGGCCAATTCAGAGAGCCATTCCTCTAATCAAAACAGATTCAGCCTCCCCATTACTGGTGCTGACTCACCGCAACTAAGTAGCTCCTGAAATTCTTCATCTTCTTGCTTGTAAATCCCATCTCGGAGCAGGGATGTCATTTCCTCCATGTATTGTGTTGCACAACTTCATTTCCATGTGAGCAGCCCGGCACCACAAGCAAATGTGGCAGCCTGTCAAGCAAAACAATCGAGACTCCCGAGCGTCATTTAATATGCTGATATTTATACCCTTGTTCATCCTGTTTTATTGGTGTCTCTGTTTGTCTTAAATAGGTCAACCTGGTTTTAGATGATGGCCGGTCTCTGGGCCTGATGATCCGAGGGGGAGCAGAATATGCTTTGGGTATTTACATCACCGGAGTGGACCAAGGGTCAGCAGCAGAGTGTGGAGGACTGAAGGTATCACTCCAATTTCGTTTTTCACTCACTTCCTTGCATTTCCACTGTTTATCTAATGTATGCCTGCGACAGAGCTAGTTATGTTTTGCTCTTTGTTGATGTCTTGCTTTGTTATTCACATGATAAGATCCCTATACTTAAATATCTATTTTAAGTCTTTTTGAGTATGCTCCTCCTCACATAGTTTTGGTGCCAAGTTGCTTGCTGTACGCCAAAAGTCACTTTACATTGCTTTACAATGCATGCCACTGTATAAATTTTGCAAGATTAAAACAAAACAACAACAACAAAAAAACAGCTACTTTAAATAGTCCTGCTCAAGATTGTTTAATGCAAACACAAAGGGCCTGCAGGCTTTGTCTGCAGTTCAGGCTCTGTTTTATTTGCTAGCAGATAAAACACTGGATTAAAAAAAAAATGCATATTGTTTTTCTTTTAATGCCTGTATTACATTATCGTGGCCTGTTCCTGGATGGCACTAAATACTCTTAATTTAAATAAACAGAAAACACAAGCAAGCCACATTGTTTGGAACCCCTGACCTCCACACTGGTGGCAACCTCGGCCCTTTAAGGATCAATCCAAAAGAAAACCCTTTAACATGGGCGTGCTCTTTGGCTGTACGTTTTTTCTTTTGATGAACAAATAAATGATGCTGTCAAAGGTAGATTCTTTCAACTTAGGGTACTTGTGGAGGTGAAGCCGTTGCTCTGCTTCAGAGGCTTTGAAAAGGTTATTTTTGCCTTCATTTCACCTCGGCTAGACTAGTGTAATAGTCTCTATTCAGGTGTCAGTCTGTTGGTGCTTGCTCGACTGCAGCTCGTCTAAAAGGCTGCTGTGGGGCTCTGACCTGGCACACGCAAACAACGCCACTTTTCACCCAAGTTGCATTTCAAGATTTTATTGTTTGTATTCCAGTCATTACATGGGTTGGCAGCTCTCTGCCTCTCTGATCTCTAAACTTTGCTCAGTAGATCACTGTGATCTGCTGAGCACATGATCCCAGTTGTCCCAAAGTCCAGATAAAGTAGCAGTAAAGTAGCAGTTTTAAATGCCCTTATAAATAAACTGAACTGACTTGATATTATTGTAAACAATATTATTATTGTATCAAAATTGGAGGCATGCCAGACATGTCAATGCACATAGCCATCTAAGGCTGAAAAGGCCAACGGAAGCCATTCTTGTTTCTGTGTTTGTCTGAGGGCAGCTGATAGGCAGCCTGCTGCTGTTACACCATAGGGAATGAGAGAGAAACTAATCAAACTTGCTCTGTAACTTACATGTCATGGGCCGACAGCATGTTGTTAGTGGTGCTGCAGATCAAGAAGCCCGGCAGCATCTCAGCAGACCGAAGTGACTTTTACATGCTGTTTAATGTGTTGTAGCTGAGTCGCTTATTTGCTGTCCAGCTTTGAAAACATTGACATTAACATGAGGAACCTGCCACGAAGCCATAAATATAAAAGATACCCCCCCAAAGAACAAACAGGGCGAGTGATTTACAGAGCAGATATGTGTCTGAGTTGGTCATTAAAGTTGATGACTACAAATGGAAATGCATTCAAACTAGTGTTATTTAAAAAATGATTTTTTTCAGTGTGTTTCTGTTCTGAATATCCCAAGCTATCATTACTTATTTGCCACAGTGTTAATGGACTAATGCCAGTTATGCTCTAACAGCAAGCTGAGATGCAGACACACACAGAACACACGCGCCGCACTGCCAACACGCCTCCTCTCGTTCTCTCGCAGCGCTGTCATCTTCGTCTTCAGTCGTCTCATTGCCTTGTGATATTTATTTATTGAGCGCATAAAATTTTTAATTGTGTGGCCTTAATTTTCCCCTGTGATATTAAATATTAAGATTTTTCAGTTTGAGATTCTACATTATGCATGCATGTGTGTATGTTTGATACTAGAATATTGTACTACTTCATCGTATGTGTATGCAAGCACATGTGATGGACTAGTAATTAATCTGCAAATATGTACACCTGAGCGACTCTGCTCTACTGTGGCTGTCTACTAATTGGAAGGTTGGTGGATCGATCCCTGACTCCTCTGGTCTGCATGCCAAAATGTCCTTGGGCAAGATACCGAACCCCGAGTTGCCCCTGATGCATTCTTAGAAGTGCGATGTGTGTGTGTGTGTGTGTGTGTGTGTGTGTGTGTGTGTGTGTGTGTGTGTGTGTGTGTGCAAATATTAAAAAGCAATTAATCATAGATAAAAGTGCTACTTAAAAAAGGCACTATAAAAGTATCAGCCCAATTACCATCCAGCAGTGTTGTGTAATGTTACTTTTTACCTACTAAAAAAAGCAAGTTGTTAAAGTACTTTTGCATTACCAACTGCAAACAACCCTTTGCAGCTTATTGGTTATATTATGCAGAGTGCATGTATCCTGCTACACAGCTACTACTGAATGGACTGGCTTTACCTTATTGCACAGTGAGTATTGGCAGCAGCATCTCCATAGCCAGCAAGAAGCTTGTTAAGTCCCCTTTGAATGACAGCTTTACTTGAAACAAAAGTGAATCATTGTTTGGGAGCTGTTGCAACCAGAAGTGGAATAAAGGTTGGCTAGTAAAGTTTAGCCTTCTCTTTAGCCATCCCACAAGCCAATCATGAAGACTCTAAGGGGAGTCACATACTCACAGAACTGTAGTATTACTTACTGGAGCTAGTGACCACCTGGATGTATTTTCACAGTACAACCTTTGATTCACATTGGAATTAACTTATGAAGTTTATCAACAATTAAAAGTAACATTAGCAACAGTTCCAGATTTTTCATCAATTAAAGGTTACATGAAAAAGACATATTGTGAGTTTAGAAGAAGCAGTCCCACTTTGTACTCCACTTTTGAATGATAAAAGTAACCGAAAAAATATTTTGTCTACAGCAAAAAACAAAGCATGAGGTTTTATGGAATTCCAGTGTGTAAGACCAGCGCTGTAAAAAATTCACTTGTCCGTGAGCTACACTGTGGAGCCGCTGTGCTTAGCCAGCAGGAGCGTCTGAAATTAAAGCTCCTCGCAGGTGACAGACACATATCAGCCAGGCACAGTTGGCATTTTCACTGTGATGTTCTTTTTGTACTTTTCACCCACAAATTCAAAATAATACAAATGGCTCCAGCACTTAAAGGTTTCTGCTGCTTTCTGCTGTCTCTCTAGCTAAACAACGCATGCACGCTCAAACACTCAAAAGGATGCAGCTGCCTTCGAAGGAGGAGAAACAGACAAACGTGTTGTGGATTTTTTTGTTTACTTGAATTCTAAACTAATACATTATGTGACTTGGTACAACAAAATTTAATTTACTAGTATGTCAGCCCTAAAACTTCTAACTATTCAAAAAGTGTAAACAGTTACCATAGACTATAACAAAAAGCTTCAGGGACTTTATGGTGGAAAAAACTATGATAAATCAAGGTTTACGTTACAGAGTGGGCCTAGCTTGTGATTGAGTCTCTATCATATGAGTGTTCTGTGGATTCTCTGTGAGAGTCACCTCTCGGTCGTTGCATCAAGTTTATAAAAAACTAAACAAGATGGTTTATATCAACGCAACTCAGTACCAGCCCTTAGTGGCAGCCAGTTTAGCAGAAAATCATTTCTGCCACATGCTGGCCAGATAGTGAGGTCAGGTCAGAGGGTCAGATATAAAACAGGTGGTGGGTCATGCCATGCATTAAAACATGTCAGGCTATGGTGCACGGGCACAGTGATTCGATCTTTCTAACGGAGGGGTCAGCACATACTCTTGGAAGAACCTGATTTGCTAATTGCAGCTGCCCATTCTTGTCTCAGATAGGGGCATCTCTGACCAGTGGTGACGTTTTCTTTGAGAGCTGTTTCAGTGATCCAGCAAACAACAGACGGAGAGTTTTTCAACACACCGCTTACTTTTCTATATATATCTACTGCCACTTTGGATGGTTCCCTAACAAACCAATTTTCTTTTTCCTCACCGTATGGGCTGTAAGAAAAATAATTGCCTTAAAGTTTGGACAAATTAGAATGTTGCATATGCTTTTTTTTTTTTTTTTTTTTGCTGCACTATGATGAAACAAGACATTCTGTTTTCAGAGGACCCAAAAGCAGACAAAAAAAGAGGTGAGAATATAACCAATGAAATCCAGGCTTTAATAACTTGAAAATTACTTTCAGAGAGCAAAAACCGTTCAATCACAGTAATCAGGAAGAAGTGGAAGGGATGTGGAAAAACACTTAACCCCCTTCTCATTTCTCGCTTTGTACAACTTCGATTCCTTTTCATCACCTCCTCCTCTTTCGTCTTAGTCCTTCCCGCCAGAAATGCAGGAGATGTTATGAATTAAAAGGAGCTGAGGCGTCAGCAGTTAACAAAATTAAGATGCTCTCGATTAGGATCCATCATTTTAAAGTCATGTCATTTAAATATAATGTGCAGAACAACTGCTGCTTCTTCTATGATCTCAGATAAGTGAAACACCTTTTGTGCCACAATGTACAGATATCATATATATATTCTTATTCCACACACACACACACTAACAGTGAAAGGGAGAAAGTATCCGGCAGATGAACTTATGAATGCAAAGAAATATTTATTTGTAGCTCGTAGGTTTATATATTCCAGCTGTGTGCCACACCTCTTTTGTGCCTCAAGGGTAAAAACACAAAGGGCACACCTGTGCTTCCCCAGTTATAACTTCTCCAGCAAACCTCCTTCAAGATGGTGCACTGACATTGATTTATGGATCACAGGCGGGAGCATGAGGACGGAGGATATTAAAGTAGAACTATAAATATGGCAGACCGCATCTTATTTAGTTTGTACTGTGTTAGCCAAAATCTGGCCACAGACTGACCATTGCATCTTCAGGTATTACAGCATTGATCCTTTGAGTGCACAGCTTACAGGTTTGTGTTTTTCTTTGTGGCATGGCAACAGAGGGAGAACAAGGATGGGCATCCCCTCCTCTGAGTCCTTCATCTCCTGCCTGTTAGTGATAAGCCCATCAACCAGCCAATTATCCAAACTCCTATTAAAGGGCCCGCATATGAGCGTACACACTCAACATAGCATCTTGGTTGTGGTTAGCAACCAGAAAGGGCCTTTTATCAAAAAGAAAATGTAGCAGGAAGACTTGAATATTCTGTGATATTCTGCGGGTTTTTCTCTGTTTCCCTTTTCTTTTTCATACATGACATGTACTTGGAGCCGCTTCTTGTTTGTGAAACTGTCAAACTGGATTTTTCAGAGCTCAAATGGCTTTTTCCTCTTGCCCCAATTCCCCCCCTTGTCTTTGTTTTGGTGCCTAGTGTTTAGTATGTAGAGTGGAATTTTCTCATTAAGAAACACCTGAATAAAAACAAAGCAGTGGCGCTTCTATTACAAGCACATTTACACTTGAATCCAGGGTTCAGGCGTATAAATAACTAAATAAATATATAACAGGTCCAAATAAGGCTTGTTTTTCTCCCTGGTACAATATGTTTCCATCAGGCTTCTGCTGATCTAGAGTGATGCTCCATCGCACACCTGGCCATACCCCCAGGGCCAAATGCCAAACACTGTCTCAGCAGGTTGAGGAAGAGGTCAAGAACCAGTAAGAGGAGGAAAAAAATCACAGTCACAGTTTGCATCGTGTATATACTCACTATGATGGCAACTTCACTGTGACTAAGACAAATCAGTGGTTACCAGTGGCAACTGATTGCAGGTAGTTGCAGCAACCAACTGGTGGGCCAGAGGTTGAGCGTGCTCTACCTCTTACCTCTGGGTGACTACTTTAGATTGCACAGGTCGCCTGTCTCCACACAATCATGGTCTGACTCAGATTAACTGCAGTCACTCTCAGATTGGTGAAGGTTTGTGAATATTTTCCACCCTGTTTATAAATGCAGGCAGACTGCTAACACGTGGCAGTCGATCCAAGTCAGTATGGGACTCGACGCTTCTGGATGATTGCTGCTGATTGTATTCTGGTTATATCCCTGTTTAAAAGTTAGGTTTGAAGTTAAATTGCTGTCCTGAAGCAACTAATTCACTATTTCTAGAAGAATTTCTTCATTTCTGTTTCAAATTTAAGGTTCTGGCTGAAATCTGAACATATGTAACTAATGTGAATTTCTGTGTATGTAGACTGCAACAGATTTGTCATTTTTGCTGACTAACCCCTTTCAGTTGCAAACTGGTTGCAGACTGACTCCATTCTGAAGCTATTTTTTCAGCTACTCTGCATGTTTGATGTCTTGCAGACTTTTACACCGTGTGCCCTCCTGATGCAACCTCAAAGGGAATTTGTGTCTCCAGCTGGTATCAAGCGAGCAATCTTTTGCTTGCCAAGCAAATGTTTAACCACTACACCATTGGAGGCACAGACTGTTTTTATTGCTGTTTAATCACTGTCTTGATGCACCAAAGTTGCTTTGAAGATGGCAACTGACTGAGTGGCCACAGACCTGTCCCCATCTTCAAAGCGACTAAAGGCAACAAAAGTTCATTGCACACAGTCACAATAATTTTGATATCAAGGCATTGTTTCCCTTAGTGTGACAGCAGCTTTAGATAGACAAGAAAGTAATCTTGAAAAATGGAAGTCATGGTATTAAGTCGTTAAATCTTTTCTGTTGACACCAGCAGCACTAGCAGTCATTGTCAGCTGTCCAAAGCAAAATCATTACAATAAGGACCCTGCATTTAAACAATATCTGTCAGGATATTTCAATAAAACAGCAACAACAAAACAATAGAATTATTATTCAGTGGACGTCAATTTAAGCGTCCAAGGCTAAAAAGAAAAACAGCTTGCTATTGTTCTAGAAATAAATTTGTAATTAAAGCCTGCTCTTCTTAAACTGCCAAAGTTAAGGCCATAGTACACAATAATAAAGGACAGCTATGCAAATGTACATGCTTTCATAAAGAATAAACCAGAGCAATATTTTTAGGAAATATTTAAAACATTAATGTGACCTTAATATCGATGCATTTATGCATCCTCGTCAGTGTTGCTGTATTTGTATCAGCAAATGTCAGCACTGATGATGAGCTCCCCGCTGCCTCCAGAGACCAGGGGTTCATCACTCAGCAGGGAGGCAGTCTGCTCTGCTCTCAGACTTCTGTCCTAAAAAAGATCTCAAGATTGTGCAGAGCTGTGTGATTTCATGATGTGTGCTCATTCTGAAGTGTACAGCTTGTGGTGTGTGTGAGGCCCTCCAGCTCTGTCTAACAAATTTAACCTACTGCTGCAGCACTAAAGCTGGGTTGAGTTTGTCTCAGGGCATGAATAAAAAAAAATGTGTACTCTACCCACGCTTGAATGCTGCTCACAGGTCATTTCCCAGTTGTATAAGCAATTTAAATGAAGGTTTCATACCTTGTGATAAAAAAAGACAACTAAATTTGCCAAATTACCACTGTGCTGAGACTTTATTCAGAAAGTATAGTTCTCCACATCAGACTGACAGATGACTTGGTATATTCAAAGTAAATAAGAATAGATAGATGCATGGATGGCTTCAGGTTAAAAGTGTGTATTTTCCTTTTTAAAATATCATTTTAGCTGTCTGTATAGTTACATTTTTTTTTATCAACCAAAGTCAGTAGCTGTAAAATATCACCTGTGCCTCGTGGGAAATTATGACAGGCAATTTGTTTATTTTCTAGCATTTTCTAGCATAGTCAATCTACATGTTTGAAAAAATAATATTTTTATCAAATATTCAGAAACTGTGTCATTTTCAATGACATCCCCTGTGGAAACTAGACTTGTGGTTGATTTACCACATACTCCAAATATGTTTGCCTTAGCCTAATTGTGCATCACCGTGTGGTGTCACATCGTGACCTTTCTAACTGCTTAATGAGGCTGTCAGATTCTGCAGGCACTTTTGTTATGGATTTGTATGTGCATGAGAATGTCAGCCGCTATCTTTGACCTTAGTGTCCTTATTGGCCTGTTATGTACAGACATCTCGTATGCAACATCATGTGTCTGTTTGTAAAACAAGTGACAGACGTGTTTTGGCATCTGCATTTGCCTCACTTAGCTTCATTGTTATGTGTTAATGTGGTCTTGGGTGAAGTTTGATGCAGTGATAATAGCTGAGTATATTAGTGTCCTGCCGGGCAGTATCGCTACTGGATTAGTCTGTGTTATCTTGCCTGTAAATAGTTCCTGGTGTGATTTAGGTTAACACCTTCTTTTCTTTATGGCGCATCCTGCAACTCAGCCAAACACTTTTTGTTGTTAGTTGTGACTGGAGATAAAAGTCTTGGAAGGTAAAAGAATGGTCAGATTTTACTAAATAAGGACTTCTTGCTGATTCTGAATAAAGTTTCTGTTATGATCAGGCCTGGGGTGCAACATGAAAACATGAGACTCGCCTTTCTCCCAAGTACAAACCATCAGCCTTTTATACGTTTATTTTAATTCTTCATCTTCAGGGTGAAAAGGCAGCTAATGGGATGCAACCTAAACTTACACTCCCCTCCAAAAGTACTGGAACAGTGAGGCCAATCCCTTTATTTTTGCTGTAGACTAAAAAGATTTGGGTTTGATGTCAAAAAAGTCAATATGAGACAAAAGATGAACATCTCAGCTTTTATTTCCAGATACTGAGTTCAGAAGATGGCACCTTTTGTCTGAACCCACCCATTTTTCTTGTGAGCAAAAGTATTGGAACAGATAAACTTTACCCTATTTTAAGTGAATAAGAATTAATATTTAGCTGCAAATCCTTTGCTCACAATAACTGCATCAAGCCTGTGCAACAATGACATCACCAAACTTCTGCATTCTTCTTCTGTAATACTTTTACAGCTTTCACTGCAGCCTGTTTCATTTGTTGTTTGCTTTGGGGATGTTACTCCCTTCCGTCTCCTCTTTAGCATCTTTAGCAGGTAAAATGCTCTATAGGGCTTAAGTCTGGAGATTGACTAGGGCAGTCTTCCTGCCCCAGATGAACCCCTTTGTAGTTTTGGATGTGTGTTTTGGGTCGTTATCTTGCTGCATGATGGATCACCCAATCAGTTTATTGCATCTTTCTTTAAATTGACAGAATAAATGTTTCTGTAGACTTCTGAGTTCATTGTGCTGCTACCATCATGAGTGACATCATGAGTGAAGATTAATGAGCCCATCCTAAAAGAAGCCATACAAGCCCAAGCCATGACATTACCTCCACTGTGTTTCATAGATGAGCTCATATGTTTGGCATCATGAGCAGATCCTTTTTCCAAACTTTAGCCTTTCCATAATCTTGGTGTAGGTTCATCTCTATCTCATCACTCCATAAAACTTGTCTTGTCTCTGAACTTCCTGTTCTTCTGACTAATTAGTGGTCTTCTGGTGAAGCTTCTGTACTTTTGTTCATGAAGTCTTCTGTGAACAGTAGATTGTGATACCTTCACTCCCGCCCTCTGTTGTTTTTCTTGGTCTACCTGTACCTGCTACCTAGTACACCAGAGATGACTTTCTTCTTCAGGACGTTCCAAATTGTTGTACTGGCTATGGCTAATGTTTGTGCCATAGCTCTGATTGATCTTTTCACAGCTTCACAGTTGCTTGTTTTTCACCCAGAGACAGCTCTCTGGTTTTCATGTTGGTTACTCCTCTAACTGTAAATGCACAGTCTGCACAGGCAAAACCCAAATCTAAAACTGAGCATAAAGATTCAGCGCTCTTTATTGTTTGAATAATCAATCTAACAGGATACACCTGGGCAACAAAACACACATGACAGTCACATGTTCCAATACGTTTGCTCACAAGAAAAATGGGTGGGTTCAGACAAAATGTGGTGTCTTCTGAACTGTGTATCTGATCCAGATGTAAATACCTGGAAATAAAGACATACTAAGATAAAAAGAAGTGATTAACCTAACTCCTGCAGTTCTCTCCTACTGATCCAGGGATGCATTATGGGGCGAAAAAAATCAGTTCAAACCCTACACACAGGTTAATTGACTGGTCGGTTAGTGAAGCCGACATTTAGGCTGTATGTCTGGTGACTGGAACCAATCATCTCTCTCACAACCACAGTCACAGTCACTTACTCAGCCAATCAGCCAAACTCACCTGCATCCCATTATGCAGGCATCACAGCATGTTCACTAATTGGAAAGCGGGAAAGCCGCAAGCACATGCACGAGATATCAGAGCAGACACTAATGCATAGTTTGGGTTCAAACAACTCGAGGGTTGTACCACTTGGAGTGACTCTCTGACTAAATGGTGACTGTTATTCAATCTGAACCACTTTACTTATTTTTACATTTTGATTTTTCTTGTTACAAAGGAGCCAAAAATGGATAAGCCTTTAATGTAATAAATCAGACATTGCATTCTCAGTAGTGTTGCAAACATCCTCAGGTCTCTGACTCGGACAAACTAAACATGTCTCTGAGCGCTGTCTCGTCAGCGCTTAGCAGGAGAGTGCATGCTTCCTCATAACTCCCCACAACGCTTCAGCTCCTTACCCTGCAGCCGACTGCTTCACTTTCTGTATCTATAAGCTCATTCTCATCTGGCTACTATGACTGTGATGGATGGCTTGTATTATTCCCAGGCTTCTATAATCATCACACTGCTGCAATGTCACTGCCTCTGCCTGCAGTCTTGGAGAAATTGAAAGCTTGGCTGTGTAAATGTTACATCATTTTTGCTCCGTTGCAGCTTTTGATGGCGAGCCTTGTAAAAACCTTCTTTAGCATGTATCACTAATGTGAGTCCACATACATGGTCAAGCTACTAAAATCCCTCATAATGCACCTCTGACTACCCACTGCACTCTAAGGGAGAAGAAAGGTCAGCATTGCCCGGTGCCCTTTTGGTTGACATCTGCCTGGTTCAGTTTAATTTAATTAAGGCAGAGGGAAAGGTCATGCCTACCATGATGGCAACACATGAAGTTAACCGGAGTGGCATCTGGCCACTCTTTAGATTCTGTAAGATAGATTTGACCTCTTCCTTATCCTGCTGTTGGTGGTTCATTAGGCATTTAATAAACTTTTAGTTAAGAGGATTTAGCTTGATGTACTCATCCCCACTCCGCCTAACTGAATGAAAACACATAGATGGACTAAAGCCAAGAATTTTCAATTCACACAGACGTGGTTTTCCATCCACTCCTACTGAAAGGGCAGTAAACAAGATGATTTTTTTTTGTGTCACATTTTTACAGTTAACCCCTCTAGATATTGAAGCCTCACTAGTTCAGGTCTAGTGAATCCTTTTGGAGCAGTGACCTGAATGTTGAGAGCTATTTGTTTTGCCTCTGCTGAGCCCATCGAGCGCTGTCTAGCTGCTTGATTGTAATGCAGAAGTGTGGGATGAAGGATGGTATACAGAAAACAGTTTTAAGGATTAGCCATCTTTAAACAAGCCAACAAACTGAAGAGGATATGCAGAGTTTTAAATACTGTATTTTTTTGCCACTGAAGTCCACTATTTCCACTAATGACAAGCATACAGTATATCTACTCCAAGCTGCTGCTGCTGCTGCTGCTGCTGATAAAGTATTTAAAATCTTTTTCAAATCTGTTGAAATATCAGATACTGAAAAAACATCTTTTAACATATGTGATGTTAACCAGCCTTTAAACAGAGCTGCTCACTTTTCTTATCCTCACTCTAACTGTAGTTTTAAGCCACTGTGATTATCAGCAGGAAAAGTCAGTGCAGGCTCACAGAAAAGGTAAAACAGAATCTGAAATGGCAACTTGCTGGGTGTACCGGCTGCTCAGTTATAATGGGTTTGAAATTGACCAGGATCCTTTTGTTGCTTTGTTCCATTTTCCCTTGCCCATCATTTCTTCCTCTTCTCACTGTGAGCAGTCTAATATAGTAGAAATGCCATAAAAGTAATCTTTAAAAGAGCATTTCTCCATAAATGGTATTGAGTGTGTGGGATGTGACCCTTCCCTACATCAGTTTTGGAGGATTGGTGACTGAGATATCCTTGTACTCTTTTCAGTTTGGAAATATGTCTGAGCTCTGGGTGAAGGTAGCCAACAAACCAATCTAAAAATTGAAGGGAGAAAATAAGAAGTAAAATGACTAGGAAACTAGGAAAGAACCGATTTATGAGTGCATTCATAATAGATCCCAGTTTGTTCACCATTTCACAAAGTGTAAAACTGTGGACGCGTTGTGTACTGTACCACTTATCTCGACTACAGATTTTGAATAATAAATCCAATGTGGAAGTCACTTAAACCGGAATTCTGTGAGATGGCCAGCAGAAGGTAATTCCTGTAGTCTTAATGAAAACAGGATGATTGGCTTTTTGGAAATTTTGGTCCCATCTAGGGTAAAATAAATGATACGTCAGGGTATACTTTAGGACATGGCTTCCTTGTGATGAGTGTGCAGTCTGCAGTGTGTCAGTCAGATCACCCTTCATTATTCTGGGTTTGAGAAGGAAACATGAAACAAACAAAAAACAACTCCAAGAAACTAAAATACGTGGGTTTCGGAGTGAAAGTTCACAAACCAGTGGGTTTGTTTGTCTCCATCTTTTATTTCCATTTTATATTGGTAACCCAGATCCAGGCTTTCATATTGTTTACACCAAATTCTGACCCTACCATCACACCAGGTAATGCTTTTTGGTCACACCGAGCTGGGAGGAGTGGCACCTGGTGTGGTCTTATTCTGCTGCAGCCCATCTGCTTCAAGTTTCAACATGTGCATTCAGAGGTGCTCCTCTGCATACCTGGATTGTAACCACTGCCCTTCTATCTGTTCAAAATAGTCTCACCGTTCTCCTCTGACATCAGCAATACATTTTTGCTCAAAGAACTGCTGCTCCCTGGATGTTTTCTCTTTTTTTGAAACAATCTCTATATACCCTAGAGATGGTTGTGTGGGAAAAGCCCAGCAGATCAGCAGTTTCTGAAATACCCACACCAGCCCATCTGGCACCAACAACCATGATGCATTCAAGGTCACTTAAATCACCTTTCTTCCCCATTCTGATGCTTGGTTTGAACTTCAGCAGGTTGTCTTAACTGTCTACATGCCTAAATGCATGCATATCAGGCTTTATTGGTCAGCACATTTACTCAAAGGTATTTTTATTGCTGTTTCATTGTCATGCAGAAGCACTCTTTGTGTATTGTGTACAACGGTAAACTGGCGGTCTTGTAGAGAATGCGTAATGCTAATTGAATCCCTGGATGAGAGAATAACAAGCAAGTGTTTGTGCACCCCATGGTTCCAAGGACGGACAGAGGTAACTGGCTGACATCAGCTAAAATTCATTAAAAACAGCTCAACACGCATTTTGCTTTCAGTGTCCTTGTATTTAGAATAAACAGCTACTGAACTAATATTCACAACATAAAAAATTGTTGATCCTCTCATTGCTTATATAAAAAAAATAAGGCCCTATGATTGAATAGAGCATCCAGGTCGCAGATATAGTGGGAACTGTTCTACCATCTGCCTGCTCTGTGAAGTGGAAATGGTGCTCCATATTACACTATGTCTGACTTCCCAGCTGGAAAGCAGTTTAAAGCCAAAGCAGGCCATTTATTTCTACTTATTATAGCTATGACTGTGTCTTCCCACGCCGCTAGAAAAACCATGCTGGGCTGGAAGGAAGGAGAAAACTTCCTTGTTTTCCAGTTTAACAAACATGAGATTCAAAAACGACATGCACCTATAGACTCCACAGACAACAGGAAAGTGTTCCTGCTATCCAAAGGACCATCGATCAGAGTCTGGCTTGTTGACAGGCACCTGAGTTTCCGCACTTTCCCAAATCACCGGAGACCGTTGAGAACAACTGCTGCTCTTCACATGAAAACAATGCCGATTTGCCCACCAGCTGTTTCAACATCCTGATTTTGTTGTTTTGCACAAAATTTATATACGGTATATTTAGTGTATTTAACAGAGCAAGTTATTTTTTCTTATTTTCTTCACTGTTATTTTCTAGTTTTAAAATTCATCATTTAAAGAAAGTAAAAGTGAAGGAAAAATGTTAAAATTGAGAAGCAGAAATAAAGAATCAGACCTAAAAAAGAATAAAAACATCAGGGTTCAGTTTGAGGAAAAGGTCATTTAACCTTCAGCCTATCAAACTGGCAGTAAAGTTCATAAAACAGACCAAATTGGCTGACCAAAAAAACTACAAGCTCTTCGCAGTGGTGGCAGGAAAAAAGACTAAACAATTAAGTAAAAAAAACAAGAACACACGTGTGCAGGAGCCAAGTAAAGACACAAAGGTCGACTGGGGAGCAAGAGGGAGACCAAACAATTACCCGACAAACACCGACGGAGAACAAGCAGACTGAATACAAGCACCAGGGAAAAAGTAAAAAGGAAGGGAACAAAAACACAAATCATGAGGTACCAACTTTAAAAATAAAGAAGGAAGAATTGAAAAGGCACAAAGAACTACCTCTGACAACAATAAGGTGCAGACAGGGTGAGCATAAGAGGCACATAAACTAGGAAAAAATTCAGAAACACAAAGAAAAACTAGAGATTGCAATAGATAACAAGGATAATAACTAAGATCTTGACAGCCTTGCTTTCATAATCACAGTATTTATATTGTGCACTTGATAGTCATGGGTGATCTCTCAGCCTTAGTATTCCCCTGGATGACCTGGAGGAGGTGGGTGGGGAGACAGAGGTCTGGGCATCTCTGCTTAGATTGTTGCCCCACAACTGTACCTGAATAAGTAAGGATGGATGGATGGATGGATGGATGACACTAACTGCAAATTTACTGTGTTAATGTTGTTGGAGCAAAGACCACGTAAGAAGAGAAGTCTTGCCTCTCATTACTTATACAAATACACTTTATGGAGTATTTTAGCAAACCCATAAATGTTTTCCAGTGACAGTCAAAAGTATAAGAGGAGCAAGACAAATCACAGTTGAATTCAAAGCTGTGATTCTGTTGTTTCACCAAGACCTATATATAAAAGTGAAGTTGAATCATACAGCTCCTGCTGCACAAAAACAGCACAGATACGCTTCTCCTCCGTTTCAGTGGCATCAGCCACAGAATCAAGCAAATCTGTTTGCAAAAGTTTAAATATTTAACTGGCACGATGCTTATTTGCCTCTTTTCGTGTCACTCAGTACAAATTTGTGTCATCAAATTTTGCGTAGACTTTAATATCTAATCTAATGATGCTGCCCAAAAACTTTCAATTTTGTTCTGAAGGGCCTGCCTCTTAGATGAGGTGTATAAAGTGCAGAACTATTTTTACTGTATGATCCATTACTGATTTCCATGATCATTATCATCTAATAAAATATAAGAGAGGTGTGATCGGAAAGTTCAGCAGCTCCACCTATATTATGCAAAAACCTGATATGATTTAAATATGCCCACTCTTCCCCTTCACTGTCACCTTGTTGGTCACCTCTGGATCTCATCCTGCACTCTTGCAGCAGAACAATTCCAGGTAGCGAGCAGCAGTTTAATAACTTCAAAGGTGAGTTGTGACATAAAGTTGTGACATAAAGACAACAAACTATAATTCTAATGAACCCTACTGCTCCCCCCAAAAGTAAAACGCAAACTAATGACTCCAACCTTAACCTAATCTCCAACCTAACTGCAAACTATCTGCTGGCCCATTGTTAGTTGTAGAAAAGGCAGGGAGAGGGGCGAGACAGCAATCTCATCAAACTGGCCAGTCAGCAGACTCCACCTTTCTCAGCATCAAAGAGGGAGGGGAGAGCTACACACACTCACACAATACTACTGGGAGGGGCCACAAATGTAAATAAATATCACATGTGACCGAGGATCATGACAGCAAACATTAACTGACCCAGCTTTCATTCTGAGGATCATTATTGGTAGGGTGAGTCTCCAGCTGCGACTCAAAGACCGCAGCAGAAGAGCTGCAGTGTTCAGGTCTGAAGGACATGTATCAAGCTAGGACTACAACCGAGAGAGTGATTGTTGTATTTTTGACATTTGCCTGTTTGTGCTCTGCGGATTTGTCCCCCAGGGTCAGACTGTGAAAGCAAAGTACTGTTACATCCTGAAATGTCAGTGGAAGAACATTTACTGCAAATGACCTCAGATGTGTGCGTGCCATTGCACCCTCTCTCACTGTGCACTGGAAAAGCAGGGGGGCCGGGCTATACCAACACAATTGTCACTCACCACCCACCCTCCTACCTCAGCCTGGTACCCTGTGACTGCATGTTCTTCACCAAAGTGAAATTCGAGTTAAAGGGTTGCCCTTTTGGCACAATGGAGGAGATCCAGCATGCTATGCTGATGCACTATTGCAAAGGGTCAGAATGGGATTTCACTGCAGGGGGAGCACTGGAAGCAGTTCAGAGGTGCATTAGAAGATGACCAATTTATTTTAATGTAGGAACTGCCGTTTTCTCAGACTAAGAGAGAAGTCAAAGGGATGATTGTTGTGCAGCTACTAGCCAGAGTCAAATAATGAAAAACAGATTATAAACACCAACCTAATCTGGGAGCTTTCTGCTAAAAGTGTTTTCCCTTCATATATTTTTACTGTACACACACCTGCTCCGATTGGTATGCACACTCAGATGTTCTCTTATATCAGGAGTCGGGCTAAGGGAACAGGCAGCAATACAGCCCATCTGTTTCTCTGTGATGTGGCTCCTGCAGAGCGTTTTCTCTACATTATCAATTGCCCCGCTGAGCCAAATACTGGTAATTGTGTCATATCTGCTGGCTCAGATTACAAAGTCACAGCAACTGCTCTGTGATACAGTTTCAGCAGAGGACAAATGGGGAAAAGGCTCTGTGGATTTTGGAAAGGTGCTGTTCATAAATGCAAGCTCCACATTTTCTGTGAAAGTCACTGTCAATAGCTGTACTCTCACGGTTATCATGCTGCCAGCTGAATGGCAGTATACCAACAGATCTCACACCGAAGCAGCCAGTAACATAGATGGAACAAATGCGTGCTGAGTTCCATTTCTCTCCTCTTTCACTGGTTTTGGTCTTTTTGGAAAGTGCACAAGGGTAACAAGTTTGTTTGTTTTTTCAATGCATAGCTCGGAGGAAACACTGATTTAAAATTTATACCCGAGTACCTTAGTTTATAGTACAAACTTTTCGGTTAAAGGGCCTTTTGTCACATTTCCCAAATGTTTACTTGCAAATGCGCATCCCTTTTTATCTTAAAACAAAAGAATGCTTTAGATAAAATCTACACATTCATGAGACAAATCTACATTGTGTGTGTGTGTGTGTGTGTGTGTCTGTGTGTGTGTGTGTGTGCTGTCTGTCTGTCTGTCTGTGTGTGTGAGAGTGTGTGAGAGAGAGAAAAAAAAGGCTCTGCGCCTGAAGGCTCGAGTGTTCGGTGATAAAGCAAAGTCTTTCTCAGTAGACCGTATCAAAACAAATGTTTCACAAAAAGGGAAATCTTAACCTTACAGTCACATCAAGTACAACATTGCTTTGTTTCGTCACTGAAGTGCAAACATGTGAAATGCATTTCATTTTTTGGCTCTCCAATTCAATACAGACTGCACACGCCGCAAATACATAATAAGACATAAAAACAGATGGAAAAATAAAGGCAAGAAATCTTAAACTTGCATTAATTGCACATCAACTTCTAATTCTGCCTTCAGTTATTTATTTGGAGGTAGTTATGACTGCATGTTTTTATCTTTATTGTCACCTGTTTATGATAATAAAACAGCTGTATTGCCGGATCTTAAGTGTAGCATTAAATGTCTGTGACTGAATAAGCATCAGAAGAATAAAGATGAGTCATTGTTATAGACTAATATGCAATTTTATTGACACAGACAGAAAATACTGACACAGACATAATGCAAATAACCAAGGAGAACTTAAATAGAAAACAGCACCTTAATGCAAAATTGCAGCACCCGTGTTGAGTCTGATTAAGAAAAATGATTTTTAGAGTCTAAATGAATAACATACTGTCAATTTCAAAGTTTTACTTATAAGGAAATATAAGAAAAAACACTGACTCCTTACCAAGTCTTAAATTTGAGGTGAACAGCAACATAAGAGATGGTACAACGTTTCATTACTTAGCCAAACTGCAGGAGCAGTGGGTGAAAATCTATGTAAGCTAAGTAAGCTTGCAGAACCACCTTCACCAGGAATTTTGGCCCACTCTTCTTTGCAGCATTGCTTCAGTTCATTGATGTTTGTGGGCATTTGTTTGTGCACTCTTTTAAAGGTCCTGCCACAGCTTTTTAGTCGAACTGAGGTCTGGACTGCAGCGCCCAATTTTTTTTTTTTTAGCTGTTTTACAGAAGGCCTTCATATTTGGCTCTAGAACACTCTGGTTTACAGAGGAGTGCATGGTCGACTCAATGACTGGAAGATCCCCAGGTCCTGTGGCTGCAAAACAAGCCCAAATCATCACTCCACTACAATACTTGACAGTTAATATGAGGTGTTTGTGCTGATATGTTTGTTTGGTTTTGATCAAATGTAGCCAAACAGCTCCACTTTGGTCTCATCTGTCCAAAGGACATTGATCCAGAAGTTTGTTGTTTATTTAGATGAATTTTTGCAAACCTAAGCTATGCTGTCATCTGTCATGTTCCATTTAGAGAAAAGAGGCTTTCACCTTGCAATCCTTCCAAACAAGCCATACTTTTTCAATCCATTTCTAACTGTACTTTCATGAACTTCAACATTTAACATGCTAAATGAGGCATGTAGAGTCTGAGATGTAGTTGCTGGGTTTTTTCTTCAGTTTCTTCAACCATCGCAAGGCCTAACCTTGGGTTGAATTTGATGAGACATCCGCTCCTCAGGTGATTGACAACTTTCATAAAATGTTTTCCACTTGTGAATAATCTTTCTCAGTGTAGAATGATGGACTTCAAATTGTTTGGAAATGGCCTTATAACCCTTCCTGGATTGATGGTCAGGAATATTTGCTTCCATCAATCTGGATCATTGCTGAAGTTTTTCCTCCTCTGGGATTTGATTTGTGTTAACACACACCTGAATGTTCCAGACCAGAAAAGTGCCAGAACTTCTCCTTTTTTTGTTGATTTGTTGATGATTAGTTTATCAGGCGCACTTGATTAGCAGCAGCTTTTAATTCCGCTGGAAGCAGCTCCTCTGGAAGGGTGTACTTAGTTTTTCACGCAGCATCTTGGCTTCTTTTTTCTTAAATAATGATACAGTGTGATATGTAATGTTTGTTCCTAATCTACATTTGTTGCAAATGACCTATATGTTAAAGTCACTCAACTTTGTATTATATCGCCCTTGTTTAGATGACAGACACACTGCTCAACATAAAAACACCTCTAAATTAGCCAATTTGTTTTCCCTAGCAAGTTCTTAATAAAGCAAGCTTAAATTAACATTAAAAGAACTGCATTAAATAACACATGCAGGTAATACAGTGACTAATACCCACATCAAATGACTGCAGAGACTTTTTGCTAAAGTGACTAAACAGAAAGGTAAAAATAAACACTTTATTTTAAATATACTGCAGGGTTTATTGGAACAAACGGGCAACTGCTTAAAAGACGCTGACAGAAAGCAGCTTACGTATCTCATCTATAATTTATTCCATGCATAACAGACAGTAGATTTAGCATAAACATGATTTTTATTTTATTCAGAATTAAATGTTACATTGACGCTGTGTCCTTGTTTTTTCTGTTCTTACGTGTATAGCTGCTTTTCCACTCAATAAAGAAATTATCTTTGGGGAAATATGTTCCTTTGGCTGTTTTTATTCTTTATCATACTTTTTTTCTGTTTATGTTTTTTTTTTATGTTTATAGTTTTGGTAACCAGAGATGGGAAAACAGCCAACAGAAATCTCGCTGCCGCAGCAAAAACATTCCAAGAAATAAATCCCATAAAATGTCTTAACAGGATTACAAGTGAAAGTAGTGATCTGCAGAGTTGTCTGTGGTGTTTTTCTGTAAGCTCCATACTCTCAAACGTCTTATTAAGAACTTAGTTGAGAGACTTGTAAGGTTTTTGTTTTGCTAAGAAAGAATATAACTAAAAGCAGACTTCATTCAGTCATGTGGAAAAATGTGGAAATTTTCTCTTAATTGTCTGGCTGTGACCTCTTTATCCGCTGCTTTATTTTGATGTCAAACTTCTGTATATACAGTAGACGTGTGTCCTTTGTGCAATGCTTTGTGGTGAGGAAATGTAGTTCTTAAAGGTTTTCTGCTTCCATAGCTGAAAGGAGTGAATTGCTGATGGATTTCCAAACCTCATGTGGTGTTGAGTAGAGCCTGGAAGTGTAAACGGTGCATGTTAAAGGAAGCCTATTTTGCTCATTTCCTGCTTATTTATTAAATCATGGATTTTACAAAAGCCACAGTTCAACATATCCCTTATTAATATTATACTGGGTCTGGGGGCAGCTGCATGTTCTCATTCACTCTGAAACTTTTTTCTCATTTGCTGACCCTCATAAGGATTTGAACTCATGATATTCAGCCTTGATAAAAACCTACAGAGACTATTATTCAAATTAAACCACAGGTTGATAGTTTATATATATATATATATATATATATATATATATATATATATATATATATATATATATATATA
The DNA here is from genome assembly GCA_024447675.2 of Pterophyllum scalare. NCBI lineage: Eukaryota > Metazoa > Chordata > Actinopteri > Cichliformes > Cichlidae > Pterophyllum > Pterophyllum scalare. The sequence goes on along the minus strand of JAMQGT020012526.1, from coordinate 64,705 downwards.
TATATAAAAATAAACTATATATAAGAAACTTTTTGTAAGTGGAATGATTGGTTAATTAGGTAGCTGAGCCATAAAAGTGATTTGTTGAGTATTTTCATTGTCATAAATGTGAAGAGGAAACATTTTGACTTCGTCAGTGGTTCGAGTCATAGGGCAATCAAAAATGGATGGCTTGCACTTGACAGAAGTGGACTGCACTTGAAACCCAGCGCCAGGATGAAGTGGCTGAGAGGGCAGTTAAAAATGGTGAGAGGGTGAATCTTTTTTTTTTTTAATAGTAAAACGACAGTTTATCATTGTGCTATTCATATTTCTGTTTCTCTCTCTCTCGTGAGTAGAAATATAGGGACATTTTAACTGTATGTGAACAAGTCCCTGCCTTTTTTGCATTTATCTCCCCGTGTAGCTTCTCAGCAACATCTTAACAGTGACTGTGAGTATATTGTTAACAGTGCTCACTGTCTAATTTGTAACATAATTGCCACCTTTAATATCTTGTTAATGGAGAAAAAACTGCACAGGGAGGTAGCAAAGTGCTGATCCATCCAAGAGTTCTGGAGATATTTCAGTGATTCATCCTCCTCTTCAAAAGTACATATGAAGTCATTTAATAGTTGCTACGATATTTCAGTCTAGACCAACTTGGTGGAGCAATGAAATGATGTTGCATTGCATTGCACCATGCCATCAGTCTGGCTATAATTACATCAGCACATCTGTGTTAGACAGTCTGGATACTGAATAAATCCATTTTGTGTGTTGTACAATAGCAATAACAAACACAAAAACATTTTCCATCTAGATACAAGTAGCTGACCAGTGTTTGGGATATTATCCAAACATCTGTAAGTTCCAATACTATCTGCTTTTCTCTTGAACCCTCCAAAAGAAGCTCCACATACTCCATTCCATGTAATGGATTTGTTTTGGGAAAGAACCGTGCCCTCCTATCAACAGGAATTCTTTGTTAAAATGTGATGCTACACAGCAGAAAGTGCTCCTGCAGCTTTGATTTAAAAGAAATGGTCTGACTCTCCACACTGACATGAGCCATTGGCCACATGACTGTGTTGTGGAGGGATTATCTGATGGAGTCTGGAGGAGTGGGTTATTAGTATGCTCACACATGATCTGCCTATCGTCTTTAAATGCTCAGATTTCACTCAATGTGTCTCACTGTGCTGCACTTCACTGCTGTCAAAGTTGCATCATTAAGATGTTTTTCTTGCCTTGCTTATCAGCTCGTTTTGAGCAGCACTCAAAAGAGTATATAAATATATCAGTGTATAAATATACATATAAGAAGACACTCCTATGTGTGGTTAGGGGACTTTCTTTTCTTTAAACCTTCAATATATATTTGCATGAGGCATGGTCTTCAGTGTGATCTAAAATTAATGACTAACATAATTATCAGATTTTGATTGAAGGTCACCCTCAGTTTAAAAAGATCAATATAAAGTGCTGTGAAAAAGCATTTTCAACCTTCTTGAATCCTTATTTTTTGCATATTTGTGACACGTTTCATCAAACTAATTTTAATATTAACCCGAGTCAATACAAAATGCAACATAATAACTGTTTGTGCCACTCTTGGCAACAAGAACTGCAGTCAAGCATTTGTGAACAACTGGCAACACAGCATCACTGTGGAGGAATTTTGGCCCACTCTTCTTTGCAGAATTGTTTTAATGTCTCTACACTGGAGGGTTTTTGAGCATGAATGGCCTGTTTAAGGTCATGTCAAAGTATTTCAATCTGATTTAAGTCCAGATTTTGACTAGGCCAGTCAAAAACTTTTCTCTCTCTCTTTTTTTTTTTTTTTTTGGAACCATTCAGAGGGGGATTTGCTCGTGTGTTTTGGATCATTGTCCTGCTTCATAACCCAAGTGCACTTGAGCTTCAGGGCATAAAACTGATGGCTGCACATTCTCTTTCACTTTCTCTTTCTGGTAGAAAGCCAAATTTATGGTTCCATCCATTACAGTAAGTCGTTCAAATCCCAAAGCACCAAAGCAACCCCAGATCATCACATTACCACTACCATGTTTGACTGTTGGTATGATGCTTTTTTTTTTCTTTTTTTTTTTTGAAATGCTACATTAGTTTTACTCCAGGTTTAAAGGGACTCAAACCTTCCGATACGTTTAGCTTTTGTTTCATCAGTCCACAGAATATTTTCCCATAAGTCTTGGGGATCATCAAGATATTTTGTTTGGCAAACGTGATAGGAACCTTTGTGTTCCTTTTGATCTGCAGTGGTTTTCTCCTTGGAACTCACCCATGGATGCCATTTTTGCCCGCTCTCTTCCTTATTGTTGAATCATGAACTCTGACCTTAACTGAGGCCTGCAGTTCTTTAGCTTATGTTCTGGGTTCTTTTGTGACCTCGTGGTTGAGTTGTGTGCTCTTGGAATAATTTTGGTAGTCTGGCTTCTCCTGGGATGGTTCATTACTGTTCAGGGTTTTCTCCTTTTGTGGATAATGGCTCTCGCTGTGGTTTGCTGGACTCCCAAAGCCTTAGAAATGGCTTTGTAACCTTTTCCAGACTGATAGATGTCATTGACTTTGTTTCTTAACTGTTCTTGAGTGTCTTTAGATGGTGGCATGATGTGCTGCTTTTTGAGATCTTTCAGCCTACTTCACTTTGTCAGGCAGGTTCTATTTAAGTGATTGTTTTTGATTCAGTGGGTCTGGCAGTAAATCCTGGGCGTGGCAAGTGAAATTGAAGTCAGCTTTCCCAAAGAATATGGTTAATCACAGTTAATTCAATGTGAGTTTTTTTTTTTTTTTAGGTTTAATAAATGAAATCATGATTTAAAAATTTTGTATTTGCTCGGGTTATCTTTGTCTAATATTAAAATTATTTTGATGATCTGAAACATGCAAGTGTGACAAATATGCAAAAACATAAGAAATTAGGAAGGGGTCATTCACTTTTTCACAGCACTGTAGTGTTATAAAATTAGTGTAAGTCCTTAGCCACAAACAGAGTAGAAGTGCATTTCTGGGGGGGAATTACTTCTTAATTTCTTAAACAGAAGTTCTAAATGTCAGAGGCGGGCTGAGTTCAGGAAGCATTTATAACAGCAGGCGTTCAAACTGTCAATCTAGCTGTCAATCCACAGCCACACAGCAGATATCAAAGCTTTCTGTGAGCTCCTAAATCCTCTTAACATAGCAGTATTTTCCAAAATGACCACCAGCACATGAAATAAATGCCAGGATTTAGCAAGTTAGATCATACTGATATCTCTGTGTAAATGGCCATAAGAGTAGCCAGGTTTCTAATCATGTGTACAATTGTATCACAACAATTTTTACCAGCCAAGAATGTTCAGAAACCTGGGTCAGGTGTTCAGATGCAACAGTATCACTCTAAATCTAGATCAAACGTTATCCAGGTTTCTAGAGACAAAGTAAAATGTTTATATGCATAACACAAATAAGATATTCTGAAAATCCAAACATGTCTATAAGAATGTTCATAATGAACTATTTTAATCATCTTTTATTTGGAAAAATGTACAAAGAAAAATATGTTCAACATTTGTATCTATTTTCTACATTTAGGTTTGTTTGTTTGTTTGTTTGTTTGTTTACCAAATTTAACTTTCTGTTGATGATTGGCCATTAATCTATAAAAGTTCAATTCCGTTCAATTCAGTTTTATTTATATAGCTTCAAGATGCATTATATTGTAAAGTAAAGACTCTACAATAATTACAGAGATAAACCCAACAGTCAAAACGACCCCCTATGAGCAAGCACTTGGCAACAGTGGGAAGGAAAAACTCCCTTTTAACAGGAAGAAACCTCCAGCAGAACCAGGGAGGTACAGCTATCTGCTATGACCAGTTGGGGCTGAGGAGAGGAAGACAGGACAAAAGACACACTGTGGAAGTGAGTCAGAGATTAATAATAACTAATTATTAAATGCAGAGTGGGATATAAACAGAGTAAAAAGAGGTGAATGAAAACAAAACTCAGTGCATCACATGAACCCCCTAGCAGCCTAGGCCTATTGCAGCATCACTAAGGGAGGGTTCAGGGTCACCTGATCCAGCCCTAACTATGAGCTTTATCATAAAGGAAAGTTTTAAGCCTTGTTGTTTTCATGTTTCAATAGCATGTCTTAAGTACAAAGTACAAAATTTCATCATAAACAAGGTTACTCATAAGGCTGTTTTTAGTAAAAGATTTAACCATTGAAAGGTTTAGCCCCAGATAGGTTTAATGAATCAGTTTTTACATGTAAGATGTTCTTGAAAGCAACAAGGGCTACACTTGAATAAAACTGACCTACTTTCCAGAATGTGTTTCTCAGTTTGAAAAATGCATTGTGCACCATAGCCTGAAGATCATGTCTGAAAATCGGCACACCAGAAAATAATCAATATCTACTTTCTTTCTCTTGTTAGACACTACCTTATGAGGATGAGCTGAACTGCTGAGAAATAAATGTGTGCATTGTGACCTTAGAGGGCTTTATTCAAATGTGACAGCATATTTACCAGTGTGTGATTGATGTGGATGCGCATATGACTGTGCATAATTCAAGAGTGTGTTTCAAAAAAATACAAATGAGAGAAATATCAAAAGGGGTGGAGGTTTTTTCCTGCCTTGTCATGTGTTTTGTGTACTGAACAGACTGTAAAGGACAAATTTGTGAATAATTACATTAGGACATATAAATAGGACTATTTTCACCTGACGTCCTGATGGATTGGTAATTACTATTAGACTGTATATACAGGGCCTCTTTGCAAACTTGTGTGCTGTTTCCCTGAGCTTGTTGGTCCGCCTCTCCTCTCCAAGTTATCTTTTTCACAAGGTGCGGTACATGCCATGTCACTAAAGGATATAGCGTGAATTGAGCCCAGAAATTTAATCTCATTTCATACTCCTATTGGATCAGCTGATTACATAACTGATCCCCACGCTAGCCAAATCAGATGATGACTCAACTGATAGATGTCTACTTAAATAGTTTTGCCTGCATACAGTTAATGATGCATCTGCAACCCACTTTGCAGCCCATCTCCACTGCAGTTTCTCCCATTTATGCTGTGTTTTCCATAATCAGCATCATGTCTGTTGCTGTTGATTTGGAGGGAGGGGCTGCGCGGTGAAGCATAGAGAGATTGTAGAACAGAGCCCTGCTGCAATATATAAATTACTGTGAGATGGAAATAACTACATTCTTTTGATTTAAGTGGTCCTGACCTAAGTATAATCAATATATGCCCCGTTGAAAGCCATTCTGTTCATTCAGCAACCTGCCACAGGACTCCAGCTAATTATACACTAAAGTCGATTACTGAGGGACACCTCAATACATATGAAAAAAAAACTGGATAACACACTTTCATAGTTTAATTGAATTCTAGAGTCAGCTTTTTGAGATTTATGGATGTTTTGATTATAGATTTGTTCCTCACAGTCGCAATAATATTCCGAAATCGTGTTTTGCATAAATAACCCAGGAGGTTCTTTACCCCCCACAGCTGAATTTAATTTAGCTTTACACGACACAGAAATGCAGCATAAGAAGTGTGCAAAAGTTATAGATACAGCTGATAAGGACTCCCGATGTTAGGTCGCTGCAGCTGAACCTGGAAGCAGAGAGGACGGAAATGAGATAAAGTGAGAGGACAGAAAAAAGTTGAGTGGAAGGAAAGAATATGAGGGAGATGCACAAGGTGACGATTAAGTGGAAAAAAAGGAAAATAGAAGAAACAGAGAAGGAGAAAAGAGGGTAAAGAGAGAGAACTGAAAGAAGGGATGGCAGGATGAAGCTTAGAGACAGTGTGTCCTAGAGGAAAGTACAATGGAAGTCAGACTGCTAAAGTAATAAAAGAATCAGGAAATGACTTTTTAAAAGCAGCCCATATAATCATGAGCAATACAAAGAAAGTTAAGGAAGCCAAAGGGTCTAATTAAAGTTTAATCATTTCCAATGGAGGAGATAAATGTGATGTCTTTGGCACACTCTGTCTGCTTTTGGTCTGGAGCTACAAATCATCTACAAACTTGAATCGTTTTGAAGTCAGTATCTAAAGACTCTTACATTCTCCCGACCTCCAAGGGACTCAGAGAAAGAGAAGGAAATCCAGGAGACCCGAAGGCAGAGATTGGAGACAGGCAGCCCACACTGTTTCTACCACTTCTTAGATGATTGAGCAGCTCTGAATGCAGCTGTGATTGCGATACATCTCTGATCTTACAGCACAGCTTGTAAGATGTGATATGACTACAGTTTTACTGCTGTGTCACTGATTGTGTTAAAGGGACATCTGTGCAAAAAATAAATAAATATGTGTGTGTGTGTATATATATATATATTGTATATATATATTGTGTGTATATATATATATATATATATATATATATATATATATATATATATATATATATAATATGCATACATACATACAGGGGTTGGACAATGAAACTGAAACACCTGTCATTTTAGTGTGGGAGGTTTCATGGCTAAATTGGACCAGCCTGGTGGCCAATCTTCATTAATTGCACCAGTAAGAGCAGAGTGTGAAGGTTCAATTAGCAGGGTAAGAGCACAGTTTTGCTCAAAATATTGCAATGCACACAACATTATGGGTGACATACCAGAGTTCAAAAGAGGACAAATCGTTGGTGCACGTCTTGCTGGCGCATCTGTGACCAAGACAGCAAGTGATGTATCAAGAGCCACGGTATCCAGGGTAATGTCAGCATACCACCAAGAAGGATGAACCACATCCAACAGGATTAACTGTGGACGCAAGAGGAAGCTGTCTGAAAGGGATGTTCGGGTGCTAACCCGGATTGTATCCAAAAAACATAAAACCATGGCTGCCCAAATCACGGTAGAATTAAATGTGCACCTCAACTCTCCTGTTTCCACCAAAACTGTCCGTTGGGAGCTCCACAGGGTCAATATACACGGCCGGGCTGCTATAGCCAAACCTTTGGTCACTTGTGCCAATGCCAAACGTCGGTTTCAATGGTGCAAGGTGCGCAAATCTTGGGCTGTGGACAATGTGAAACATGTATTGTTCTCTGATGAGTCCACCTTTACTGTTTTCCCCACATCCGGGAGAGTTACGGTGTGGAGAAGCCCCAAAGAAGCGTACCACCCAGACTGTTGCATGCCCAGAGTGAAGCATGGGGGTGGATCAGTGATGGTTTGTTTGGGCTGCCATATCATGGCATTCCCTTGGCCCAATACTTGTGCTAGATGGGCGCGTCACTGCCAAGGACTACCGAACCATTCTGGAGGACCATGTGCATCCAATGGTTCAAACATTGTATCCTGAAGGCGGTGCCGTGTATCAGGATGACAATGCACCAATGCACACAGCAAGACTGGTGAAAGATTGGTTTGATGAACATGAAAGTGAAGTTCAACATCTCCCATGGCCTGCACAGTCACCAGATCTAAATATTATTGAGCCACTTTGGGGTGTTTTGGAGGAGTGTGTCAGGAAACGTTTTCCTCCACCAGCATCACGTCGTGACCTGGCCACTATCCTGCAAGAAGAATGGCTTAAAATCCCTCTGACCACTGTGCAGGACTCGTATATGTCATTCCCAAGACGAACTGACGCTGTATTGGCCGCAAAAGGAGGCCCTATATATATATGTATTTAACCCTGATTTGCTCCCGATATGTCCATCAGTGTGTGAATCTGTGGGTGAATGTTAGATAGAAAGCACATTTGTGAAGAAAAAAGTGCTTGTGTGAATATGTGTGTGTGAATGGTTGAAAGCAAACGTGTTGCATAAAGCGCTTTGAGTGCTCAAGCAGAGCAGAAAAGCGCTATTTAAGAACAAGTCCATTTACCGTTTCTTCAGTACTGCTGGCCATTTTAATATGGGAGTCTATGGCAACTGACTTGCTTTTGCAGCCAGCCTCAAATAACCATTAAGGGAACTGCAGCTTTTTGCGCTGTTGTTTTGGCTTAATTTTTCAGCCCCAAAAGTTGCTCCTAGGTTTTTAAGTGATTTAGATATACAGTAACTGCTGTTTAAGTAGCATGTTAATTAATGTGTTTTTACATGTAGAATTCTAGGGGTGTTGTTCATGTTGAAGTATAGTCATTAAAGGGATATTTGCATTTACGAAACCTTCACCAAATGTATCCCTTTTTTTAAATTACAACATATGGTTATGCAGTGTGGAAAACACATTAGCAGAGCAGCAGTAGCCCAGGAGTCTACAGGAACAGTTTTTGTCAGGGTTGAGAGGAAAGAGGCAGGAGCCCAAGGGCAGAGCTTCAGGAACAGGAGGGTTTAATACACAGGAACCAAAAACTCACACAGGAACTCCCCCCTGGGAAGTACACAGGTTAGGGGGGAGAACCGGGGAGACCCAGGAAACACAAAGGGACTATGGCAGGGAGAAACCACAATGGAGGAAACACGACTGGGGGTAACCACGAAATGACACGACGAGGAACGGAAGAGAACTGAAGGCTTAAGAATACATGAGGGCAATCGGGGCAAGAGGAAACAGCTGGGGAACACAGGTGAAGCAAATCAGAAAAACAACAGGGGGAAGCAAAGTCAAACACGAGACATGGGGAACACAGGACTATCAAAATAAAACAGGAAGGGACAGGACCAGGAAGACGCAGAAACATCAGGGACCAGGGAATAAAACAGAAAACACTGGGCCACCGGCCCAGGACCATGACAGTTTTCATTGATGGTAACCTGTGTTTCACCAACATTTTGAGCCAAATACACATGAAGAAATCCATAACTGGAAGCAAAAAAATATGCCATCTTTTCAGTGAAATATTCATCAAATCACCAGAAATTTTAGACACTCTAATTTTGAACTATAGTTAAGAGAGTGTTTAAATATGAACCAAAGGGCATTTAGAGAGAAAGATCTGAGATCTTAGAGTGAGCTACAGAAAAGGAAGTGCCAAAGGACCTGATAAAACTGCTCCCCTGTTCTTAATGTAGCTTTAGGGATCAGTGGTTTGTGGCTGCCACTTTATCCCTGTATCTCCCCTCTGTGTCCATCACCATTCAGAGCTGAGCCGTCTGACCTGGACTGTTCATCACAGGGCTCTGATAATGTCAGATGAATCTTCGACAATAGTCGTGATCGAACAGCTCTAGTAGGACATTTCAGAGGTAGTGTAATAGTCTGTCTCCTTGCCTCTTCTGTCTTCCGTCACTGCCCTGCAGCAGGTCCACATTTGTGCCACCCAGGACACGTTGAGGCTTATAAAAGTCCGCTGTGCTGTAACAAGGCTGTGCTGCAGGTTTTAGAACAGACTGGAACACAACTGTATTGGCTGAATACATCATGAACTCCAATTATAATTATGAAAATTAAATACTCAAAAAAAAATCAGGAGTAGTCTGTGGGACACATTTAGGCACTTAGTTAAACCTGTCATTAACAGTGCCACAGTTTTAAAAAATGTCTTTTTATTGTTAGACAAGTTGTGCGATATTTCTGAAGTCCCAGAAGTTACTTGAAGCCACAAGTTATCCGGGTTATCCAAGCCAGCCTGTCGTTGGACAGGTTTGACTGAAATCCACTGTTCGTCCATCTGCATCATATTACTGGCTGCCATTCTGCCAAAGCAGAATATTTTTATTCCCATCCTCAAGAGATGGCAAGGTGTTTTGTTTTTCTCATCAGATACAGGTCCCTCTTTTCTCCACCTTTGAACTTCATGTGTGCATAAAACTCAGTATTTCCAAAATGGCTTCTGCACTTCTGCACAGGTTTCCTTCTGATCACTCTTTCTTGTTAACCTTGTTTGTGCACCAACACTTCATAGTTAAACACTGCACTACCACTCCTGTGTGAGCTCAGGTTGATTTGGTTCTGAAGGGTTCTTCACCTTACAGCTCTTGTCTTGACCTCCATGCTTCCCCTTAACTGCCTTTTCTTAATGACGGGTTGGACAGAAGAAACTGCTTACCAGAAACACTTTGATATCTTTTTATAGCTTTCCGCGACTTTGCAGCCATCAAAAGCATCGATTTTTCAGTCGGTTACTTAGTGGAATCCAGGTTTGTCGAGTGTTCCTGCAAGGTTTGAGGAGTCAGAGCACTTATCAAGTGCTGGAAATGTCATTAACCAGCAGCTCCTAATGATAACTCTTGCCTCCATCCACAACTGTTACATTTTTCACCAGCTCATGATATAAAAAGTAAAAAGGAGATTAACATTTGAAGGAATGCTTTTTCCGGTCGACCATGGTTCTGTGATCAGAAAGGGAGATGGGGACAGAGCCAGAATAGATTTTTGGGGGGAGCAATTAGTGTGAGCAGAGGAAGAAGGGGATATGATTCATCACTTGCCACTTGCCAAATGATGCACTTTAATTTGCATTTAAATCTTTCTACAAATGGAGACTATCCTCTTCTTTTAAGAATTATTTGTAAAGCAGCACAGCAGAGATGGAGAATAATTGTTAGTGGTCCTGTAATTTTCTGGCTCAGTCTTTTTTACTGATGGTCTATTAGTCACTCTGTAACATATTACAGTATACGTTTACTTGTTAAATTGTTGCACGTTATGTTGCAGGAAGTGTGCCACATGAATAATGCATTGCGCTTCCCTGTGACACTCACATTACTCCAATGGAATAGTATGGCACAATACAGGTTCACAGCCATTATAAAGTAGATGGCTGAAGTGCTTATGATCAAGGATGAAATTCTCTTTGAATCTGCAGCAGATGTCAGATAAATACACCAAAAATGAAAAAAAAAAACCACATTTGTATTAAGAAGAAATGTTTAACTGCCGCCACAGCATCATCACCAAAAATCAATACGTCCATATATACTTTTATCCTGTGTTCGTGATGACTTATAATATCACAGGACATTAACAGTGTTTTTGAATTAAGAGTGGAAAAATACCCCAACTGCATGACAAAAGAACCAGCACATGTCCCTCCACTCCAGACTTTCAACATAAAGTCTGATCACTGTAATCCTGTGTAGTGTACCACATTACAACTTTCATTCTTGGACTCCACTTCAGTAACTTGTCATGATTCACAGTTTAAAATATGCCATCTTATAATGGGCCTTACTACAACAACCTCATAAAAAGGGAACTAACTCATCCAAGTAACAATAGCTTATTTCATTCTGTCTAATTATAATAAACATCTGCAAATCAGATGAGTTAGGCCTGCATTAATTTGCACAAAGAGTAAATTAAAACTGGAGGGATCGTTTTCTCCTGTAGAGACCAAATGTAGTCAGCAGTAATTCAAAATAAATTATAACATGCACGTGCATGGTGATGCAGAAATATTGAAGCCAGTGTAATGAAATGGCTCATTGTTGTTTTTTAATACTTTTGGGTTAGTGTTGCAAACTGACTGCTGCAGACTGTCTAACTTGCAAAGATACATTTATATCCAAAATGAACTTCATCAAGCTGCATACATATCATGTGTATATGTATACATTTTATATGCACTGACACAGTTTGATGTCTGTGTATTTCAACTTTGGAATATGATTGGTCTTAAGTGAATTTTTTGCTTGGTGTTGATGGGGTGGGCTCTATGTTGGGGCATAGAACTATTGCAGGTGGCGCATAAATGATCAGGGGATCAGGTTTTTTGTTGTCCAAATATACAAGACTTTTCTGCCGCTGTCATGCGGACCTTAACATAAACATTCATTCAATATTTAACCTCTCATTCATTTAGAGCAGCACCTTGAGGTGACTGTTGTGAATTGGCTCTATATAAATAAAACTGAATTGAATTGGAACACTTAGGGGTACATGCCTCTGTAAGATGGCTTTTCTTTGTCATGAACAAATACAAATAAATATTTTTATAGTTTGCTTTCAAAGAGCTTTCTCGTAAACTGTGCTTGAATGGGTGCCGGTTTGACTCAGTGAGTATATACCACATGACCAAAATAGAGCCAGCCCGGGTGTGAGTCCGACCCATGGCCCTTTGCTCCGTGTTTCCTTGTCCTCTCTCCCTGCTTTCCTGTCCATCTTCACTCTACTACTGTCCATTATATCAAGCATCAAAAAAGGCACCAAGCTCAAAGAATGAAACAGGCTCCTGTCTACAAGACAACCTAAGCAAAGTGCTAAAGCATTCTTAACCCTAACCCTGACCTCAATATTATTGAAGCAGTGTGGAATCATCTTGACAAGAACAGAATAAAAGGCAGCCAACATCAAAAGAAGAGCTTTAAATGTCCTTTAAGAAAACTGGAGAACTATTCCTGAAGACTACTTAAAGAAATTATGTGAAAGCTTGCCTGAGAGAGTTCAGGCTGTGTTGAAGAATAAAGGTGGTCATACCAAATATTGACTTAGCTTGGCTTGGAATATCGACTTATTAGAATTTTGTAGGGCTCTTGCAGTGCTCATCCTGTTCCTCCATGCACAAAGGAGCCAGATACCAGTCCTGCTGGTGGGTTAATGACCTTCTACAGTCCTGTCCAGCTCTCCAAGAGTAAGTCCCTCTCTCCTGGAATCTCCACCATGCTCTTTAGACGGTGCTGGGAGACACGGCAAACCTTCGTATTGATGTGCCACCCTGGAGAAGCTGTGCAACCTCTGTAGGGTCCAGGTATCATCTTATACTACCGGTAGTGTCACTGACCCTAGCTGAATGCAAAACTAGCAAGAGGCAGGGAACACCCTGTACAGGTCACCAGCCTTTCACAGGGCTAAAACAGAGACACAGACAACCATTCACACCTATGTGCAATTTAGAATCACCAATTAACCTAACCCCAGTAACTGCATGTCTTTGGACAGTGGGAGGGAACCGGAGTACCCGGAGAAAACCCACACGAACATGGGGCGAACATGCAAACTCCACACAGAAAGGCCCAGGTGAAGGTGGATTCGAACCCAGACCTTCTAGCTGTGAGGCAACAGTGCCCTAAGGAAACTAAGCAGGGTTGGGCCTGGTTAGTACCTGGATGGCAGACCACCTGGGAGTACCAGGTGCCGAAAGCTTGGCTTACGGCCGTACCACCCTAAACATGCCCAGTCTCAGCTGATTAAAAAGTTTTCCTTTAATTTTTGAGCACTGTATAAAGAAATGAAGATTTTTACACAGTATATGGAAAGTTTATTATTATTATTATTATTATTATTATTATTATTATTACAGTTTCATTATTTTTGTACTTTAAAGTACTACACTGAAGCGCTCTAGAATGGACAAATAAGCTACTACTAGACTTTCACTGCACAGTGGAGACTTCTTTGTTAACAAACATCCCCACCTTTACACAGTATTTTAATGATTTCAGCATAAATCACTGGATACATTTGTTGGACAAGCTCTGAAAAGCAGTTAAAATAATTTATACCACGGCCAAAATACCACTGGACTGCTGATGGGTTGTTTACCTACACTTACCTCCCTTTCACAGTCCATCAAGGCACAAAGACACCAGAGAAACATTTCACCTTGTGCCCAACCCTGATGTGTCCTCAGCCATATGCAGCTGTTTGTTCACATGCACGGAGGACTATTTTAAACACATAGACTTTATAATTGGGGAAAGTTTCATTAAAGCTTTGTGTGGCGTTTTGCTGAAGTCAGTTGAATCACACGCAGCCACCTGACTTCTATTTTTTCCCCGTTATGTGAAGGCTACGACTTTATTAAAAAGCAGCAATGATTAGAACTAGAATTGCAAACATCATTGCCGGCGGTTGTTGTTTAATTGCCCAGAATGCAACGTGGCCACAGCTCCTCTGATGTGACGCATGAGGTCGATCACAAAAAAAACCGAACTGCTTGTAAATCAGGACAGGGCCCATCTACTCTCAAATAGAAGTATAACGAGTGAGAGGAGGGGAGGATGGAGGAGCAAAATAATGAGGAGAGAGAGTGAGAGAAAGTGAAAAACATCAGTGGCAATTTAGTGACGGCAGCAGCAAGTGGCTTAAATTTAACCACATGACGCAGTCTTTGTGCGTGTGTGCTGATAACTGCTGTGTGTATACACACAGAACATGGTTTCTCATTGGATCCTAAAATTGTCAAAGAATGTGTCAAAACTAACCTGAGGTTGTTCTTGTTCTGAAATATTGATTGGTCTGTCCTGAGCCATTAGAATAATAGAGAGTTATAGGAAACTTAATACTGTATATTGGCATTCTCTAATTCATTTTTATGTAATTAATGATGTGGTTTTGAGTGAGGCTCGCTGGGTCATAGAACTTAATCAGTATGTAATTAGAGTCATAATCAAACTTGTATTCATTTATCAAACAGGTGTAAATGATCTGACTTGATTAACAGCTGCTGACACGCTGGCTTCAACAAAAGCATCACTTACATATGGGATTTGTGTCCAGGCAGCCATGAGAGTTGTTTTTTCATATTTTCACACCTTTTGTATAGACATTTCACCTGGTATAGAATGCATGCCGGGACTTGAGAGATTAGCTGAATAAACAGTTTAAACAAACTTTTCTCCCATTGGCATCTAGCACCAGAAATACTACACTGCACTACTTACAGGTGTAAATGGTCCGACTAGCTACAACAACAGCTAGTTTTTTATTTAGGTACACCGTGATTGTACTGAGTTGGATTCCCTTTTGCCTTTAAAATTTCCTTAATTCTTTGTGGCACAGATTCAACAAGGAGCTGAAATATTGGCTGCTCAATATTGACACGATCACATGACACAGTCGTTGCAAATTTGTCAGCTGCACGCTAATGTTGCAAATCACCCCGTTCCGCTGCATCCCAAAAGTGCTCTATTGACTTGAGCTCTGGTGACTGTGAAGGCCATCTGAGTACAGTGAACTCATTGTCATGTTCAAGAAACCACTCTGATCATAATCAAATCATAAAAGCAGTCGCCTCAAGGTGCTTTATATTGTAAGGTTAAAAACCCTACAATAACGGGCATGCTGTGGTCATAAAGGGTAGCAGGGGCCATTACACAAGCAGCAGCAGCGTGTGGTCTTCTGCTGCTGTAGCTCATCTGCTTCACGGTTTGATGTGTTGTGCATTCAGAGATGCTCTTCTGCACACCTTGGTTGTAACTAGCTATTTGAGTTACTGTTGCGCTCCTATCAGCTCGAAGTAGTCTGGCCATTCTCCTCTGACATCAGCAGTGCATTTTTTCTCAGAGAACTGCTGCTCACTGGATATTTTCTCTTTTTCGGACCATTCTCTGTAAGCCCTAGAGATGCTTATGTGGGAAGAGCAACCTGTCTGGCACCAACATGGCACATTCAAAGTCATTTAAATTGCCTTCCTTCCCCATTCTGATGCTCACTTCACTTCAGCAAATCATCTTGACCATGTCTACATGGCTAAATGCATTGATTAGCTGCTATGTGATATTGGCATTAATAAGAAGCTGAACAGGTGCACTTTACAAAGTGGCCAGAGTGCGTAGCTTAAGTACAAATGGGTATTAAAAGGTAGCCAAAGGACATTTTTTCCACACAGATGTATGTAAAACTGAATGCATGTTTGCGGCCAGTAACAAGGATACAGGTTTAATGCACTTCCTGTTTAGGATGACTTTTTATGTTTGGAGGCTAACAAAGACCAAGAGGATATTTTGAGGTCATCTGTCCCACATCATACTCACCACAACAAACAACTGGCTATCCCTGGTGTCTCATCACCCATATATTATAATTTCCCTCTAAATGTGACACTGAAGGGGGCAAAAACTCTATTCCTGTTCCTTCCATTATGTACCTTCTGGCTAGGAGGCATACACTGAAAACTTTTATGTCAATCATGCTCAGTTACTTTGTGCACTACTGTTTCCACTGTGCAAACAAACAATAGGTTTTCCACCAGATGACCCATCAAACATACTGATGAGATGTAATGTTGCAGGGTGCCTTGGCAGAAATGAACCAAATTAAAAAAAAAAAAAAAGTCCACTGTAGCCAGTCTTTGTGCTTTTGAGGCTACTTTTTTGATCTTTGATGTTTTTAGTGCTTCTTCCCCATCATGGTAAACCCCCCCATTGCTCCCTTTCCAAGTTCACTTTTCAACCAATCAGCATCCTTCCTACACATATGCTCATTGTTGTTGCGCTATGCACTGTTGGTTTTTTTTGTTTTGTTTTGTTTTTTTGCTGAACTGCATGCAAGCTTGTCTGTGTTGGTTGCATAATACCCATAATCATTCACTCTCCATAGCCAAACACATACACACATACCTTTAGACTAGTTTATTAATAGAATTTTCCATTAAATTGATTAGGAAAATAGTAGCCATGGACCTACCTGCCTTCTTATTTCTGGAGGACTTGCTGTAGCAGTCACCTTCATGTCAGTGGGATGAACGGAGATGCAGCAGGAAGTGTTTCTAGAGCTTTCAGAGGCAAATAGTATCTACAGCTTCTTCTGCGGAGGCTGGCTCACCTTTATAAACAGAACTACACTTCAAACACTCCCCTAGTTCACTTCACCGCTCAATTAACATCTCTGCTGGTATTTTTGTGCACTGCACTGAAATACATGACTCAAACACAGTGAAACCATGATACGTCCCAAGCCTATATGTTTCCTTTTGTTTTTGTTATTATTTTTTGTTTGGTTTGTTTTGTTTTTTTTTAACACAGTTTGATGTTACCTGTAACTTGTCACAGTGAAGCAGCATGCACAAAACCACAAACTGACACCAATGCTTTTCCTGTTGTGACATGTCATCCATATCTTCTGCCATCCTGGGTGGGAACCAGCATGCATCAGGACTTTGATCAAAAACATTAAACATTGGCTTCTTTGACAAGAGTCTAAAAGCTATATGCACCTGTATTTGACCTTTTCCTTCTCTTTTTTTCTGGCTCATCCTCACAGACTGGATGGTAAATGTCTGCAAACCTTTTTTGCTGTAGCTGTTCTATGGCATTTACATCCACACTTTGATGGGGCCTTTTAAGGGCATTTAGAGACTTATCTTGAGAACACTCCATCATTGTCTTGGCTGTATTTTTTATCTGAAAGGTAATCTTTGATGCATTCACTCTGAAGCATGTTTCCATTTTGATATTCAGCTGCAATAACAGCTCCTTCCATAAATTCTCTGATTTCTCTCAGATATGTTCACTAAAGGCCATAATCATCACATGTAGTTCAAGGAAATTACACACAATAAGAGCAAAAGAGTGATACCCGACACAAAGTGCAACGACAAACTTTTGGCACATTTAAAAGCAAAATTTAATATCTAGCATTGACGTCATCATTGATTGTCAATTTAAGCAGGGAATTGTGCAACCTGGGACACATTAATGTCTGTTGCCTCAGATATCTATTTCCAATCAGAGTCTAATTAAGAATCTCACGATGGGTAAATGCTAATTTAACTCTTTAAGTTTGAATACGTTTTCCAAACAGTTCTAAAAACCTGTTTTTGCTATGCCAGAAAGTTAACTTGGACACAACAGAGTTTGGAGGCAACTTTTTTTTGGACACACACCAAAGTAACTTCACTCGCTATTAAATTTCTTATGTTTTTGTGCAGCCGCGCTGAAGTCAGAATGGTGACAGATTATAACAAAAAGGAGAACAGGATTTTATGTCTTTGCTTTGTTTTTATGTCTTGTACAGATGGTGCGCTATTAAGCCATGTGCAATGCAAGTAAAACCAAGATAAACTAGGCTGAGCTCAGAGTAAACTGAGCTTCACTGTTCTCAAATGCTGTAAGAACTCCAGCTAGACTCCTTTTAGTGGCTTTTTGTAGAGCAAACAGCTAGAACAAACAGCTTCTAATCTGTGTTAAAATCTGCCTTGTGTCCCTGAGGCTTCAGCTCAGTCTGACAGGTCAAATAAGAAAGCGTTTGCTGTGGCATCAGTGTGCGCTCTTACTGTATTGGTGCTTGTTAGCCATGTTGATTGATTGCTTCTGTATACATATATGTGCCATTTCTATTAGCAAATTTAAATGACCTCACTAAAAAATTATTAAGCATGGCACTACATAGAGGTGTAGAGATGCTGTTGTGAATTAGTAGTGCAGCTATGCAGCTGGGTGAGGCTGTTGGAAAATACCCATGAAACTAAAACACTCAAGATTGTGAATGTTTTTAGTCTGTGGTCTGGAGTATATTGAAGGGATTGGGAGGTTCGATTGGCTGGCCACAATGAAATTAGAATAAAACAAAAAGATAGAAAGTGACATTTAAGAACTTACAAAATGCTAAACACTACACAAAGTCTAAATGCCAGAAGAAAGTAATTTACAAAACTAGCGGCAGTGTCAAGGGGGAGTTGTGAGCTCATCTTCCCTGACTAATTTATGACATACTTATTATGACAGTTAAATTTAATAGTCGGTGTAGGGCACTGAGATGACCACACCACCTGAATTAATTTGTTCCTGTACATTTAGGAGACAAAGAAATATTTAATTTCCTGGCCTGCCTCTGTCCACTGGTGTTGGATGATATGTTAAGTTTCTAATCAGCCGCCTTCAGTCCAGCAGCAGGTGATTATCAATGTTTATTTCACCATGCACACACTTGCTCGTTGCAGCAAACAAACAAACAAACAAAAAAATTATCATGGAAGTCCATGTCCCCCTTTTGGATGCAGCCTCAAGTGGCCATTAGAGGAACTGCAGTTTTTGGCACTTGGACACTGGCACTTGCTTGTTGGTTTTTAGTGAACAAATGGGAAATACTGTAAGATACTATTAAATGATCATTGTGAACAAATGCATAGTCATGGAAAAACTAGCAACACATGGCTGCCTTACTGTACCTAAGGCTCTAGTCCGGGTGTCAAACTCAAGGCCCGCAGGCCAGATCCGGCCCACGATATAATTATGAATGGCCCACAAGATAATTTCATATGTGTATGATTAATGGCCCGCCGGTAAATAGCACTCCCACCACATATGCTACAAATCCCACTATGCATTGCAACAGCTGCAGTGCAGGTCAAGACCTGTGCACTAACCTGTTTTCCAGTGGATGAAAACATTGGTCAGCACTTTTTACAGAAACATTTAAGCTAGTCTGACCCCAAAAAATGGCCAAATGAAAAGTGGAAAACAGGGATTTTCCAAACAGATGGGAGGCAGAGGACCTGATCGCTAACATCTGAGATAAGCCCATGTGTCTCTATTCCTTGCCTGCAATGTGTGGGGAAAAGAGCGTATTGGTGGGGTAGATGCAGGAGAAGATTCAGTGGTAGACCTGCACAGGTGAGCTGACTGCATCACTGCATCACACAGCGAGAAAAGGCTGCATCATAAGCACCGTTAACACCGACAGTGAAATTTATAAGAGGCAAAGGTTTAAATCACCAGCAGTTTCAGCCTTTTCTGAAGGGAATAGCTTCTGAATTTGGTGACGTGTCTTATCACACAGGTGCAATGAGCTGCCTGAGGAAATTTGTCAGTTCATGGAAAGTGAAAGAAAAGACTCGGAAGGGCTCCGGGATGAAAGGTGTGTGAGTCGGCCTTTCTCTGCGACATAATGAAGCATCTTAATGCGTTAAGCCTGCAACTTCACGGACGGGACCACGTGATCACGCGGCAAAAAAAATCAGACCACGTGTCCACCGCTGTGTTTGCAGCTGCACTTTTTGCTGAGAAGCTGGACACGCTGCACAGTTTATGCAGCTTTTTTCCGACTTTTAAGCGCAGAAATTCACATCACAGTTTTTACCTGAAAAAAATGCAAAATTTCATCAGGTTGAAATATTTTAATTTTCCCCAATGTTATTTATGAAGAAAAATATAATTTTATATGTTATTTAATAAGTTGCCGTATTCTAGCCATTCAAATTCATATTGCTGATTAAAATACTTTTTTTAAAATCCTGTTTGGCCCACGACTTTGACTGTGCCTTCAATTGTGGCCCATCCCGTGACAGAG
This sequence comes from Pterophyllum scalare, assembly GCA_024447675.2. Classification (NCBI taxonomy): domain Eukaryota; kingdom Metazoa; phylum Chordata; class Actinopteri; order Cichliformes; family Cichlidae; genus Pterophyllum; species Pterophyllum scalare. The sequence continues at coordinate 44,853 of JAMQGT020012526.1, read as the reverse complement.
TTAACACCCCTGCTGTAGTCATGCAGGCCTTGAGACTGGTTGATGACTGCCTACCGATCCCTAGGGAGATTTCACCCAGCAACAACCAGAAAGCACTCACCAGCTGATTGGGGATACACATTTTCACCTAGGGACCAGAGGTCATCAGAGGGTCACTGACCCCGAGGCCTAACAGGGGCTGCACGGGACACAGGAACCAAGACCTACTAGTCATTTGTTTTGCAGTTCTTCACATTGCCCATATGTTTCTAGGTCTCCATGGCAATATTTCTAATCATCATATCAATAAGAATATCTGTCAAGGTCTGCCTATACTTGCTCTCAAGTCTAATGCACCATTACAAAGAGGACAGGGGAACTGCCTTGTGGTACTATTCAGCAATTGCACTAAATTAGAAGAAATAAAAACAAAAACACAAAAATTGACATTTAGACAAGATATCTTCTTCCAGTCACCAGCCCTACTTTAAACCTGCTAGTCACAGGTAATGTAACAGGTTGAAATAAAGACTTGGCACTCTTTCTCTCCCACTCTTTTGCATTCACATGGTAGTATTCAACCTGCATATTTTTATGATAGTATTCATTACCTATATTCAGTACCCTAAACTTGGGGAGCAAGTTTTGATCCGTACATACATATATAAATATGTAAATGCAATATGTGTAGAAATAAAGACATGCTGTTTGAGGCAGTCGTTGAGCTTCAGCTTTACTCGGCACCGACGTAAAATACACTTCAGAGGGTTCAAGCTACAATACATCAGCTCATTAGAGGAGACAGAAGGTACGATCCAAGGTGCTGTTTAGTATGGACATCATTATTCTCCTTCTGCCGCTGCCTCCAGGTTGAGCCCTTTGATAGAAAGTGAAATTACATATGAAAACTTTTTCAATTACATATTGAACAGTTCTGGTCCTCAACCTGTCAGTGAGCAGAGAGTTCTTTAATCTTTGTATAATTATTTCTGCTCGCCACCTAATCTGAAAGAGCCAAAACTTTTGACAAGAAACCTGCACCCTAATTTTCTCATTCTCATCCGTTACACACCGTATACTTCTTAAACACCTCCAACACCTCCATCCAATGTGTTACCTTTCTCTGACCTTTGACCTGTCAACCTGTGCATGTGGCAGTCTCTGCCTGGTCCGCCCTCAACACCTTGCTCAGTCCCCTCCGCCACGCCTCTCTCTTCCCCTCCCCCCACGCAGGTTGGTGACCAGGTCTTGGAGGTGAATGGCCGCAGTTTCCTGAGCATCCCGCACGACGAGGCCGTCAGAGTCCTGAAGTCATCACGTCATCTGATGATGACGGTGAAAGACGTAGGCCGCCTGCCCCACACCAGAACGGTGGTGGGTGAGACCAAGTGGATCGCCAGCTCACAGATCGCAGAAAGCTCTGCTAACAGCAGCATGGCGAGGTAAGTTCTGACGGAGCTGCAAAAATTACATGCTGGTTTTGAAAATGATGACTTGCTGATGCGGCATGAAATATTAAAGGGCCCTTTTATACTCATTTCCAGGTTCCAGCTATTTTTATTCTTGCAATCTACTAAAGTAGATATGTATGATTCACAGCTTAAAATAATCCTTATTTATCTTATACTGGGTCTATGGAGCCCTGTACTAGAAATTCACTAGAAAACAGACTAGAATCAAAGAATTTTAGCTCCTCTTCCTTTAAAGTCATCCTCCCTTTAAGCCAGCTTTTTTTATGATTGGTTGTCACTCCCTAGTGACGTCCTCTTTGCCTGAATCCTCTCTGGAATCCAAACTGGGAAGACGAAGGCTGAAGAATCTGCCTCCCATTCTACTTTTAGAAAAATCTAGATACTATAAGTAAGCTTGCAATCTGAGAGCAAACTGGTTGGTTGGTTTTTACAAGGTTTTTAAGATATGACGGGCCTCTGATTGGTCAAGACTTTATATGTGAGAAGAAGGATTTGAAATTCAAATGTGGATTTAACAGGGAGCCACTGAAGAGAAGCTAATATGTGAGAAATATGGTCTGTTTTTAGTCCCTCAATGCAACTGAAGCATTTTGAGCTACAGTGTTAGAACCATCTGATAATCAGAAATTACAGTGGTCCAGCCTTGTAACAAATATATGAACTAGTTTTTCAGCTGGGACATGATGTGTCTAATTTTGGCAGTAATGCACAGATGAAAAAAGTCACTCCTATATATATTTATTTAATGCACATGTTAAAGAACATATTCTGGTCAAAAATGACTCCAAGGTTCCTCATAGTAGTACTGGAGGCCAATTTAGATATTGGTTAGATAGTGTGTTTTTGAGACTTCTGTGGCCTGTAGATAGATTTCCCTCTTGTTATAAAAAAAAAAGTTAAATTGACTATAGGATTACTTCAGGCCAGCCATAAAGCTGAGCCCAGCCTGTAATCTCTATGTATCAGCTGATAAAAGCCGATCTCAGTAGCAGCCTACTGTTTAACTGATACCTCGGCTGATACTCATCTATGCATTGATATGGCAGATCTCATTGATCCATCCATTTTCTGCTGCTTATCTGGGTCACAGGGGCCACAGTCTAAGCAGAGATTCCCAGACCTCCCTTTCTCCAGCCACCTCCTCCTGCTCTTTTGAGGTGTTCCCAAACATAATCCCTCCTGTCTGTCTTTGGTCTTCCCTGGGGTCTCCTCCCAGTTGGACATACCCCAACACCTCACCTAGGAGGCATTCAGGATGCACAGTAGTCAGAACCCTGAACCACCTCAACTGGCTCCTTTCAATGTGGAGTAGCAGCAGTTCTACTCTGAAACCTACCATACCCTACTCTAAGGACTAGCTAGTTCATCCTTTTGAGGAAGCTCATTTCCATTACTTGTATCCGTGATCTCATTCTTTCAGTCACTACCCACAGCCCGCAGCCATAGCTGAGGGTGGTAATGTAAACTGACCGGTAAATTAACAGCTTCACTTTCGCTCTCAGCTCTCTCTTCCCAACAGACTGGTACAGTGTCCGCATCACTGCATACACTACATCATTCCATCGATCAATCTCCCACTCCCTTCCTTTCTTGCGCTGATCTCCCTGACTTAGCCTTTCTATGTATGCATATGAAACGGCGGCGAGGTGTCGGAACAGATACCACCAAATATAAACGAACTGATATATAAGAGACCACCAACTTTTCACTTAAATAAGGCAGTCAGAGCATCAATCGAAAAGCAAAAACCATACACCAGTTTATATGTCATTTGTTTAATTTGTGCAAAAACCAAAGTATAAAAACCAGCACATCCTGGAATTATCCCAGACTGCCTGATGACAAGGCTCGGTGTCTTTTTGAGTTATCTGTCTCATTTTTATATCCTCTATTAAACATTCAGACATGAGAGTGATGTCAATCCTCTTATACCTTTTCCTTAGAGTAGACTTTCTTTCCATGGTGAGCAGTCATTCAGCTGAAGTGTAGTTCATGCTGTGAAGCATAGCTAAGGGAGAGTAGTAGTAGGCCTAGGACAGATCAGTGACTTAGTGGCTTAGTGGCTGCTGCTGTGATGTCCATGTTTTGTAATGTTTTTTAATTGACTAAATGAGAGTTTATTACTTGTTCTCAAGGAACAACACTGCATCCAAAATGCTGAACATTATTCAGGCGCATGAACAATATTTTATTAACGAGGCTTACATGATGTTTGATGCAGGTGTCACAGCACATTTAATGAAAAATGTCAGAGTAAATCAATGGACGTTGACTCAGTTTTAGTGTTCGTGTTGATACTGGCCTTTGGAAGAAAAAAAAAGTTTCATTAGACTGATTTGCCTGGTACTCACTAAATCTACCTTGGTGCAGGTAATAAAGAGCGATTGAAAATCCATAGTCACCTTATCAACATAATGGAAAACACTGCACAATAAATTTCAGTGTTTTGGGTGCTATTACACTAATATTTAGCTTTTGTTTTGCTCTTAAAACCACTGATCATGTGATGCTACTTTTAAAAAAAAAGGGCATAAATTGAAACTATCAGTGTCAGTGACGAAAACAAACAAAAACCAGCTTGAAACTTGAAACAGCTAAAAAAATAAATAAATAAAGAGAGAACATGATGAACACCAGAGAAAACATCCTGTTCTTCTTTGACGAATCTCAGCGTCTTTCTTTAACCATCTAATGTGATCAGACGTCTGTTCTGCACATGGCAGGACTCCCACTGCCTCCTTTGTGTGGAAAGAACATGCAATATGGAGCTCCTCTCTAAATGCCACACCTGAACAACTCATCTGCAGCTCACAACCTGGAATTAATGTGCTCCCCAACAGCCAAATTAAAATCTGATGTAAATGCCAGACTGATTTTTCTCATCAACTCAGTGGCACACAACACATCGACCCAACAACCCAGAACTTGAAAGTCCTCCGATTCACCGAGGGCTAAAGAAATCTGTTTACATTCACAGTGCATATCTGCTCATTTCCCCGACTGAGGCGTCTCTTCATGCTTATTGTAGTGATTCTTGCAGCTCAGCTGTGAGGTTTTTCCCTGGTTTCTCTACATCTGTAAAATCATTAAGACGTAGCTGAAACCACATGTAATTTTTGTTTAAACAGGCTTCTCTAATTTTAATAAACCTACATAAATGTAATAAGTACATTTACATAATTTCCACACAGTGTTTTAATAACATCAAAAGAAAAAGCGGGAACATGCACCACGAGGCAGGGAAAAATACTAACGACCTTTTACCCTCTCTTCGATCATTTCTTCAACATACTGGTTGCTTGTATTTCCATGAGTTCAGTAGGCGACTTTACATAAATGTTTTAATTCTGTTTCACTTTTCTTATGTTTTTTATGAATATGGAATGTGGTCAAGAAATCAAGGGGAAAACAATCCAATTTAGAAGCTTAGCTGCTATGCTGCATTCATAAATATACATAAATGTTGATCATTCAATGCATCATTTACCCAATTAAAAAGAAGAATAATTACATCGGGGGAGGGTAATTGAGAGTTGATTTTATTTTATTTTTTTCAACTGATATTACTGTGTAGTAGAAGCTACATTTGGCCTCTCCTTCCCTCTGTACCACAGGGGGTAGCTCCACGTGTTTGTTTTGGTAGATTTCTACACCTGACACAACCCCACAGGGTTTCATGTCTCCTCCCAGGATCAACCAAGGCTCTGATACTATAGTTCTGAACCTCATTTCACTTTAAATTTAGCTTCCATCCATTTAAATTTTTACTGATTGCCAAAACCTGTAGGGTGTTGAGCGTGAACTTTTTTCAACTCCTGAAAAATGCAAGTGGTTCATGGAAGAAAAGTTTAAGAACCACTGCCCAACAAATATCTGGCATTACAAAGAGAGCAGCCAGGAGGGAAGCATTTGAAAAATCCTAAAAGGAAGAAAGAATAAATAGTTAAGCTGGTCTCTGAAGTCCATTGGTCCAATTGAACTGAACTCTCTAATCAAGGTCTACACACTGAGCGCCATTGTGGGTTGCACTGCAGTATTTCCAGTTTAATCTTATGTTCTTTTTTTTTTCCTGCTCCTGAAGGCAGTGCTGAGCTGTCACATTTACTTGTGGATTTAGAGCCTTTTACGTTGCCGGCACTTCAGTATGTAAAAACATCTCCACGAGTCATTTCACTCTAGTAGGGATGTGGTGCTGAGAAAATGACACATGTTTGAAAATCCCTCCTTTCATGTCCTTGAAGAAAGAGTGGTGTGGTTTTTTTTGTTGTTTTTTTTATTCCAAAATGCATTTCAGTGACTGCTTTATATTTACTGGAAAGCCTGGCCTGAAAACATGCACACGTTACATTGCCTTACTGCACAGCTGTTTTTGCCATATCTCCAATCTATGACAAAGACTTCAAAATCTCTAGTAGTGCACATTTATCTGCCTGTGATAACAGAAAAATATTTTCAAGATGATAAAAAAGTGTTAAGGTATCAAATCCCCTTTTCAGTTCAAAGATATTTGCTATTAACTGTTTGGACATGCTCAAAGTTTGCTCCTTGAATCCATAAGAGCCCATTATGGGGATCTCTTGCATGTGCATACACTGTATTTGTATCAGTATTGCCACTTAAGGTCTTCACATGTAACACTGTGTTTTTCACAGCTGTGTATAACTATGAGTGAATACTCTCTAAAGGTATTTTCACCCAGACAAAATACATGTAGGTCAAAGTTTGGTCATAATGGAAAGAGAAATAGTGTTACCTGTCATCCAACTACATTAACCATTCTATATTATTTGGCCATGTCTCAATGTGATGATCACACCTCTCACGTTTACATGGTTCATGTTTTTATTTCTGTGGTGGTGGTCCAGTGTTTCGGTTAATGTGTCACGGTTTGTTTTTGGGAAGTCAGAATGGCGAGGTTTCATAGCAACATATGTACACCAAACAGGCATAACATTAGGACCACTGACAGCTGAAGTGATGATCTCTTGACAAGGGCTGTGTAGGCTAGACAGCCAGGTTAGAGCATCCCCAGAATTGTAGCTCTTGTGGGGTGTTCCTGGTCTGCAGTGGTCAGTATTTATCAAAAGTGGTCAAAGGAAGGAACAGTAGTGAACTAGGTACAGGGTCATGGGTGGCCAAGGCTCATCAATGCCCGTGGGCAGCGAAGACTGAACCGTGTAGTTTGATGCAATAGACGAACTACTGTAGCTCAAATTGCTAAAAAGTTAATGCTGGTTCTGATAGAAAGCCTTACAGATGCATTACATCAGTAGGATGTGCTGGACAAACAAGTCAGGTCCATGGAGGACCCACCTCACAGCTTACAGGATTTAAAGGATCTGTTGCTAATATCTTGGTGCAGATACCACAGCACATCTTCAGGGGTCTAGTGGAGTCCATGTCTCAACCACTCAGGGCTGTTTTGGCAGCGAAAAGGGGACCAACACAATATTAGGCAGATGGTCATAAGCTTATGCCTGATTGTTGTATATATATGTAGGTGTATTTTATCTAAATGTGGTGGTGGTGCATCATTAATTGGCTGATCATTAATTGATGCCTCATATTTTTCAGTTCATGAATAAATATTTCTGCAAGTAATGACAAGTGCATTTGTTTAATCTGTGCATATCTGTGAGGACTCAGTGCTTCATTTTTTCTCCTTTTTCTGTTACTCTGCAGCTTCTCTGTGGATCAAGGAGCTTCTGCATCAGGAAAGGTGAGATTCACAAATTTCCTCTTCAAATGTGCATACACTAAGTAGAAGATATATAGCTTGAAGTAAATCAAACTTCTGTGAAATCAAACTGTCCACTTAGGAAGCAACACTGATTGACAATCAATTTCACATGCTGTTGTGCAAATGGAATAGACAACAGGTGGAAATTATTGCCAATTAGCAAGACACACTCAATAAAGGAGTGGTTCTGCAGGTGGGGACCACAGACCACTTCTCAGTACCTATGCTTTCTGGCTGATGTTTTGGTCACTTTTGAATGTTGGTGGTGCTTTCACACTCGTGGTAGCATGAGACGGACTCTACAACCCACACAAGTGGCTCAGATAGTGCAGCTCATCCAGGATGGCACATCAATGCGAGCTGTGGCAAGAAGGTTTGCTGTGTCTGTCAGCGTAGTGTCCAGAGGCTGGAGGCGCTACCAGACACTTTGAGCAAGGAGGAACAGGAGGAGCACTGCCAGAGCCCTGCAAAATGACCTCCAGCAGGCCACAAATGTGCATGTGTCTGCACAAACAGTTAGAAACCGACTCCACGAGGATGGTATGAGGGCCCGACATCCACAGATGGGGGTTGTGCTCACAGCCCAACACCGTGCACGACGCTTGGCATTTGCCAGAGAACACCAGGATTGGTAAATTCGCCACTGACGCCCTGTGCTCTTCACAGATGAAAGCAGGATCACACTGAGCACATGTGACAGTCTGTGGAGAGCGATCTGACTGCCTGCAACATCCTTCAGCATGATCGGTTTGGCAGTGGGTCAGTAATGGTGTGGGGTGGCATTTCTTTGGAGGGCCGCACAGCCCTCCATGTGCCTGCCAGAGAACACCAGGATTGGTAAATTCGCCACTGGTGCCCTGTGCTCTTCACAGATGAAAGCAGGATCACATTGAGCACATGTGACAGTCTGTGGAGAGCGATCTGCTGGCTGCAACATCCTTCAGCATGATCGGTTTGGCAGTGGGTCAGTAATGGTGTGGGGTGGCATTTCTTTGGAGGGCCGCACAGCCCTCCATGTGCCTACCAGAGGTAGCATGACTGCCAATAGGTACCGAGATGAGATCCTCAGACCCCTTGTGAGACCATATGTTGGTGTGGTTGGCCCTGGGTTACTCCTAATGCAGGACAATGCTAGACCTCATGTGGCTGGAGTGTGTCAGCAGTTCCTGCAAGATGAAGGCATTGAGGCTATGGACCGGCCCGCCCATTCCCCAGACCTGAATCCGATTGATCACATCTGGGACATCATGTCTCGCTCCATCCACGAACATCACGTTGCCACCACAGACTGTCCAGGAGTTGGCGGATGCTTTAGTCCAGGTCTGGTTGGAGATCCCTCAGGAGACCATCCACCACCTCATCAGGAGCATGCCCAGGCGTTGTAGGGAGGTCATACAGGCACGTGGAGGCCACACACAATACTGAGCCTCATTTTGACTTGTTTTAAGGACATTACATCAAAGTTGGATCAGCCTGTAGTGTGTTTTTCCACTTTAATTTTGTGTGTGACTCCAATTCCAGGCCTCTATTGGTTACTAAATTTCCATTGATGATTTTTGTGTGATTTTGTTCATCACAATAAACTTTGTACAGAACAAAGTATTCAATGAGAATATTTCAATTATTCAGATCTAGGATGTGTTATTTGAGTATTCCCTTTATTTTTTTGAGCAGTGTATGTATATATATATATAGCTAATGTGTATTCCCCAGCTGGTTGGTGAGTGGTTGTTGGAGGCTGCTGGCTGTTGCCAGGTGAAACTGGGAACAGATAGGGTGCTGTGCCAAAGATTTCATTGCTTTAGTTGCTAGGAGATTGCTGTGGTCACCTGCAGTTTCCATGAAAGTTGCCAACTTCTCTACAAACACTAGCCATTACTTTCCAAGCTACAGTGAAATTTAAATTAGTGCAACTCAAACCAGAAATGAAGAACATTTGCCATCAAAGTAAACATGTATTTTGAAATGTCTTGGTTGCAGCAGTAAGGCACAGCTTTTACTTTGAAGGAGAACATTTTACATTTCTGGTTTGTGTTGCGCTTTTTACAGTTTCACTACCACTTGGTGACTAGATTGCAAGTGTCTGCAGAAGACTAGGTGTTTTACACGCAAACTACTGGGGACCCTGGCAACCTGCTGACAACCAAAGCGATCATAAGGAGGGTTTTGGTGCAGCACTATATGCCTCTTTGTGATCAATTTTATGCTAGTCACTGCCACTTGCAGACCAGTTGGGGAATGCTTGTTTTTCTCTCGTGATCAGTGGCTGCCAGATGGTCGCTGACCTGTCTCTAGGCCTGTGTGACTAAGGCCTTAGTATTTACATTTCCTTGTGTTTCCTGTGCCCTTACTTTCTGTCTTTATCTTCCATCCCAATTCCTCTATATTCTCTGTGCCTGTGGCTGTGCATACGTATTCATTCCTCTCCCCTTGTCTGCTGTCAGATCATCGTTTTGGTCTCCATTTCTGTTTTGGGCTTCTTTGATCAGCCACCAACAGCTCACTTTATTGATTGAAACCTGCCTCTGTTTCCTGCATTTGGGTTGTGTTACCACCAATCTGTGACACTCCTTGTTGATAAGCCTTGACTTAAAACATGACCACCCCTCAATCCCCCTTGATTGCAGCTTTGTAGGTCTCTAAAACAGGACTGTTATCTCTCTGCAGCAAATACTGGCGCTGCATGGATGCCTAAAGGTGCCTTATGCCTAATCTGGAGACACAGATTGCATCTGAGAAAAAGGCATTATATTACACCCTGGGGTGAAAGCATGCTGTATAGATGTATATATAAATTGATACTGACATACATGTTTTAGGCCAATATCAGCCTGTAATATCAATGTATCATAGTAGATCATTTTGGTCATATTACTGATTAAGAATAAATAAGCCATACCTGTCACTTCTCATCCTTAATGTCTTAGATGCATATTTTAATTATAATTCATTAGAGTAAGAAATTTGTCATTCCAAATTACAATGAATGACTCCAAACACTGATGAAGTAGAAACAGTGATTACTATATAGCTCATTAATTAATTAATTACATTTACATTTGAACAGCAAAAAAAAAACAGGAGGATCACATTCAGTATTGTTGCATTTTGGTTGGAAGATGTCAAGTTTCTGTGATGGGTAATTTTCTGAATCCACACACTATGTAGAGAACTTTTTCACTGTTGACTCTGACTGTGACTTTGCAGAAAACTGCATTCGTCCTTCCATCAGTCCATTGGGAAGAAAAAAAATTTAGCAGCTTGCTGTGTTTGAGCCTGTCCTGATTCATCCTGCTAAGGTGATGTTGCTTGCTAATAACCTTTGTAAGACTTTGCACAATGTATTCGGCTTTAAAGGATAACTCCATCATTAAAAGTCTCATCAGGCATGGGACATTATGCAGACAATTAATTTAGAAATCTGTGAATGAGAGGAGGGAATAAATCTAGATGTGCTGCAGAGCTGGCATTGAAAACTTTGAGATGCATTGATTGGTCTTGCCAGGAGCTGGGGAGACACTACACCAGTTATTTTAATTTAAGTATATATTTGGGGCATATTTAAGTTTTTCTGCACTTACAGTTCAGATTTTTCTTTTATATAATACATTATTTTAATAGGATTCATGTTTAAGTCTCACTCTCAGGTTACTGTATTATGATCACCCCTTAAAATTAACATATCAAATCAAACCAGATACTGTTTTAAAACCCTCCACATTAAAGCTCAATGCATTGACCATAAAAGGCACTTCCCCTGTCCTTACTGCTGACTTTGACTGTGACACTGCAAAACAAAAGAAAGTGTGTTGGAATGTAGAATTAAGAGGAAAGTTGGAAGAGACAGCAGCTGACTGCAGAGAAAGATGGAGGGGAGGAGGAAGGTGAGAGGGAGAGCTCACTTCTCATTATGGAAGCTCTGATGGACAGTCTCCTGACAGAGCAAGGAGGCCACAAAGCAACACTGTAAGAAAGAACCGAGACAGGGAAGATGGAGGCCGGAGGTATTTTGGAGAACAAAAGGAACACATTTCCTCCATACACGGTTCCAAAGAGGGTTTAAAAGTAATTTATAGACTTTGTTTTGCACAGCAGTGGCTGAGAGATGTTTCGTCAGATTTTCCATTTTGGACAGAAAGTTAAGATGCACTGTACAGACTAAGGGGCTGTGCTAACTGATCATGAGCTCTGAAATAAAAGCTTAAATATGCGGAAGTTTTTATGCATAGAAATAATAAATGTTGCAATAATTCCACTGAATGCATATGACTATAATCTACCTAAACAGCAAAATTGGTTTGTCCATCAGTACCAACATGTCTATGGTTAAGGTCCAGTCAAGCTTAACCCTTACATACTGTGTGGGTCATTTTTGACCCCTTTTGATATTCGGTAACAGTTAAAACCAAACAGACAAACAAAAAAAAACAACTTAAATGTCATTCTTTCACAGTGAAATTTGATGACTTTTCCTAAACTGACCCAAAACACACAAAAATTAAAATATAATAAATAATAATAAAACTTTATTTTAAAATTTTTAATATATATATATATATATATATATATATATATATATATTTTTTTGTACATTGAGGCTCTTCTATCTGAAATCTGACCTGTATCCACAGAAATCTGGTGACAGTGGTGACACCGCTGGTCTTTGAAGGCTTGCAGGGGGCATCTCAAAACAGTGAAATAGTAAAACAGCACAAAGGGTCCTTCACACGCAACGCAACAATGGCACCTCTGCTTTCTGAAACCTATTGTGCCACACATGAACAGTTTGCTGCAGCATTCAGCAAAGAGCAGCGCGGCTCAAGCGCACCATCCAGGGAGCATTCACGTATGCCACAGCCGTGGCACGCTGTGACGTTCATACTGCGTGACCAGTAGAAAAGAAAATTGACAGGGAGCGAGTGCAAATGACATAGTACAGTTAGAGTTCAGTGGACAGTACAACACAAATTTGCTCAAATTAGCGGTCAGCAGCATAAGCCACTTTCTATGCGAGAGGAGCATGTGGCACACAAAAGGAGCCGAGGGGCGAGCGTCCCTCAACACAGACAGGAGATCTGCACCTGCAAGCACCTGCAGTGTGATTAAATATTCTGAAAATAAACAAAAGAGTCCATTTATTTTTGAGCTAACTGGCAATTAACTGAGTGCTGAGATCAAAACAGATCATAAGAGGTGTCATAAGACTACAATGGCACCTGAGCTGCCATTTCAGTGAGTGTGGGGAAACACTTATGCAAGTCCCACAAATGCAAGGTTTCCGACCACTGCTTTGAATGCACAGAGTAGTTTGCAATAATTTAATTGTTTTAATGTTTTGTGTTCTAAAGATTAATGAAGGCTGAATTAATACTGATAGTTATAGATGTTAGTTACAAGAAGACATGATATTATGTGATATAATTTTGTAAAACCTAAACAATACACTCTTTCTGAAACATTAATTAAGGATTAATCATCCATTTATTAATGCCAGGTTATTTATACACTCCAAATAGATCTATGGTTAAAAAGTTGGTGCAGACACTTATTTGGAGGGAATTATGAACAGAATGTAAGGGTTAAACAGGGTTAAACAAAAAGAAAATGTGAAGATTTTGTTGTTACACTCACTGTATTAATTCTTCTTCACTTATTTCTGTGTCCCTTCTTTTTATCTTTCCTCTTCTCATAAGCAATCCATTCATCCATTTTATTTAATAGTTCAGGGTTTTAGGGGGGCTGGAGCCTATCCCAGCTGTGTTTAGGCAAGATGCAGGGCACATCCTAGACAGGCTGCCAGTCCGTCACAGGGCTAACACAGGGGAAGACAACCTTTCCCACTCACAGTCACACTTACGGTCTATTTAGAATCTCCTGAAGCCCCCCACAGAGAGCCCCACATGGGGAGTGCATTCAAACTCCACACGGAAAGGCAGATTCAAACCCAAAACGTTCTTTCTATGAGACAACGCTGCTAACCACTGCACCACATCAGGAGCATCTTCTCATGAGCAAGAGTTCTTTCTTTCTTCTGCTTGTTTTATTGATTTTCATAGTCACTTCCAAGTTGTTTGGACACATCTTCTGACTTCACCAGTGTTATATTGAGTAACTGATGCATCTCGAAAGATGTGTCTCTACAAATCACTTAATTTGTATTATGATAAATCATTAATAATCACAGTAAAAGCATTCCCGCTTCACCAACATGCATTTCTACAATTACTGTGATGTGGATTCTACCTCTGCATTACAAACTCTGTGTGGTAGTCATGTGTGAAAGCCATTTTGGGTCTTTCAGCAGACTCCAGTGTTCAGCCAAGAGAATTTATGACCAATTTGTTTCTTTCATCTTCTCCAAGAATTCACAGGACGCTTGCCATCCTATCCAGTTTGCTGTCCAGCATGCACAGAGAAATATTGCCATCTTATGAAAAATTTCAGGAATTGGAATTGGTTGCATACTTGAACTGTGGAGGTTGGACATGCTAAAGATAATGTTGCGGGCATTGTTGGAAATATTGTTTTCTTGGACAAAATTCATAACTGCCTATGGAGAGCTTCATATGTGGGACCAATCACCTTGTAGGTTATTTGTATAGCATTTCAAATTCATTCTGCAGTTCACTGTAAATTTGAGGTGACAAAATTTCTCAGGTTGGATTTGAGTTTTGGATGTTTCCGTTTTATGACTGGTGTCATTGCGCATTTAACTGGCAGAACACCTGTGCTTTTACAAGTTGTCACATCTCCCCACTCGGTGCCTCTGCATCACGGCCAAGAAAAAAATAACCAAAAAAGCAAGAAATATGATGACAAAATCTTTTTCAAAGGTTTCTCTCAAGATTTTCAAAAAAAGTTGTGTAAAATGTAAAAAAAAAAAAAAACATAATGCAATGACTTGCAAGTCTCATAAACCCATATTTTATTCACAATAGAGCATGCATTGGAAAAGTAAGTGATGCAAAAAAAGAAACTGCTGGAGGAACATTTCACAATTAATGAAGTTAATTGGCAGCAGTTTAGTAACATGATTGGGTATAAAAAGAGCACCTTAGAGAGGCAGAGCTTCTCAGAATTAAAGATGGGCAGAGGGTCGCCTATTTGCAAAAACACTGCATCACCGTTCCTCAATGCAAAATTGTGAAGACTTTTAATATCTCATCATCTTCAGTACATAATATCATCAAAAGATTCCAGGAATCTGGAGAAATCTCTGTGCACAAGGGACGATACTATGGCAGTGATCTTCAGGCCTTCAAGCAACACTACATTAAAAACAGGCATGATTCTGTAATGGAAATCACTGCATGGGGTCAGAAACACTTTCAGAAATAGGAGAGAGGAGCCATCTGGCTTCTTATCAATGCTCACTTCATATCTGATGGTATGGGGCACATTATGGAATTGGTAGCTTGGATATCTGGAAAGGCACCATCAGTGCTGAAAAGTATATACAGGTCAAACCGTGCTCCCATCCAAACAATGTATTTTTCAGGGAAGGTCTTGCATTATTTCGGCAAATATGCCCAACTTTTTTTTTACAGCATGTTGCTGCCATCAAATTAAAAAAAAAAAATTTCTTTCTTTTTTTTTTCTAATTTTAAACACTTGATATGTTTTCTATGTTCTATTGTGACTAAAACATGGATCTGTGCGATTTACAAATCATTGCATTCTGCATTTATTTACATTTTATAGATGATCCATACTTTTCTTGAATTACCTACTTTAACCTCTTCCTCCATAATATACCCTGTTCTCGGTCTAGCCTATATCTCAAAAAATTATTCAAGATTATTATTATTTAAAAATAAATAATAATAATCTGGAAACATTTTCCAGTGTTTCCAAGCACAGCTGATTCACTGAAGAGGTGTAAAATAGATGCCGCATTTCTTGTGCTTTATTTCTAATACATTAAATTTTGTTGAGTTGCAGTGGAGAATTTTTTAAAACAGGTTCAGTCTCATTGGTTTTTTTTTTGGCTGTTATTTTTTTTTCTCTTATTTACAATTTTGATGAGCTGGATGCAAAATAGTCAATATGTGGAGGTTTTGAAACCTTCCTTTGAAGCAACAAGAGACAGAAATCTCCAAGTGCCTCCCGTTAGTACAACCCAAGGTTATATATTTTGATCTGTTATTGACTAAATTAGTTTGATTTTCAGGTCAGGAATTCAAGACTATAGCCTCTTCTTTTCAGCTGAACCAGAGCAGGGCAGTAGGCACTGGTAATAAAACCAGACAGTGTTCAGCTCGTATTACAAAGACACTTACTATTAACAATCCCCCTGTGGCCCTGGACTTCACAAAGAGCAGCAATTCAGAATTTTCCCTTTTAAAGAGATATTTATAATCTGGCTGCAAAGGGCATGTTTCCTGGCTGCAGGACTTTAAAGTGGTATTTTAGTGACAGCTTAGTCTGCCACATATAACTCACATACTGTTCAGTATTAGAGACAGCACAGTTTTGGTTTGCATCTGCGGTGAGTTATGACACCGTCAAAGTGACTGAACCACAGTCCAAACTTGGCTCCGTCAGACTGTGCTTGTGCATAGAAATGCCTTAAACCTGCATTCTTTCTAATGGCCAGCAGGGGGTGACTTCTCCAGTTGCTAAAAGATGACCTGTGAGCTGTCACTATGATATAATGAGTTTATGGACTCAGTTGCTAGTTTCAAGTCTTATTTGTAAATTATGGCTCCATTTATAAAATATTCTACAAAACAGGGCATTGCATGAGGGCACACTACACACACTCGTATGTGTGTGCAGTGTGCTCTGGTTTCAGATCGACCCATTGCTTAAGAGTTCTGGTCTCAGAAAACCAAAGTGATGACAGCCAGAGCATTCAAATGAGAATTTGGTTTGTGGACTTCTGTTATTAGATAAATAAATAAAAACAACTTTGTGAGCTGCTGCAACAGGCTACAACTCAGCATGGCACCAGAAGGGGGAAAAAAAGACATACATTTATTATGAGGACTGTTTATTGTAATGTACAGAGTGACAGCATAGCCAGCTGTGGGAGTCTCTGGGCTCGTGCTGCCTCAGAGCAATAAATATGTTTATATAGCAGAGCAGCAACCTGATGCTTGTCTTCTTCCTATTCATACACGGCAGTGAGCGCTGCCCTGTCAGTATCTGGAAACCAGCAGTTTGCACTGCTCCTTTATAATGTAAGTACTCCTCATGGTCACTGAAGAACTTTGATACGAATACTGTCTGATACTGTTATTAAAGTGTCAGCTGTGTGATATCACTGGTCTTGTATCATGCAGTTTGAACCACGCTGTGCATCCATTTGAAATCCTATTGTACATGCTGTCCTTGGTGAAATATATATTGTCATGGTACCTTTTGGGCCTCTAGATCAAAAAAATCCTGTTTGTGTATATTTCAATGCAAAGCTTTAGCACAGTTTTGCATGCCAGTGGGTGTTTGCACTGTATATCATTTTCTTGTCTGTGTGAGTTTCGTGTTTGCTCTTCCTCCCCCCGCTAGTCCCTATTTTCTCATTCAGCTTCTTTGCCTGTGCATAGACTTCAACATGACTGGACTGTAATTTAATAAACTGACAGACTGTGGATGTTTAATGTGAGAAGTTTCTCTGGTCTATATTTGCTCAGCTAGACAAAGTTCACAGAATATTCATTCCTTCTTTAACATGATAGAAAACACACGTTTTTCCAGTTTGTTAAGGAAGAGCGTGACTAGTCTACACATAGCGCCACTTAAGCATTCAGCGTTTAACATAA
Source organism: Pterophyllum scalare (assembly GCA_024447675.2). Lineage (NCBI taxonomy): Eukaryota > Metazoa > Chordata > Actinopteri > Cichliformes > Cichlidae > Pterophyllum > Pterophyllum scalare. Next base: position 27,901 of record JAMQGT020012526.1, on the reverse strand, counting down.
CACTAACTGCTTATTCCTCATTGAATGTGGCATTCGTCACATAAGATTGTGAGTAAATGAAAATTATTGCGTCCAAAAAAAAATCAAGGATTTATAAAGAGATAAGAAATCCCTTCATTAGTCCCACAATGGGGAAATTCAGTGTAGCAGCAGAAAAAGTATACAGAGCACAGAGTACAGAGCACAAGCAATAACTATGATACAATAAAAATAAAAATAGAAAGTAGACGAGTTAAAGTAGAAAGTAGAACAATAAAAAAAAATCTGTATAAACAATATGCATCAGTATAAATAATATGTGCATAATGGAGGGCAGAATATATTATATGGATATTATGTTACAAAATGGATTATTATATTACACCTGTTTATTGCACTAAATAAATACCTAACCTATTTACAATGAAGCATATTGCACGGTGCTAGCAACAGTAGTAAACATAGTGGACTACTATTTCTGGGAGCAGTGCTGGTTAAAAAGTCTGATTTCTGCGGGAGAAAAGACCTGCGATAGAGCACCCTCAAACATCACTGATGGAGCTCTTCAAAGCTGTCACATTGTCACACATGGGGTGGGAGTCATTTGACAGCATGAAGTACAGCCTTGCGATCATCCTCCTCTCCGTCACCACCTCCACAGTGTCCAGGAAGCAACCCAGTCTCTTCCCGTCAGCAGCTGTAGCACTGCTCCCCCAGAAGACCACACTGTAAAAAAGGGGTGATGCACCACAGAGTCCTAAAATGTCTTAAGGACTGCCCCCTGCACCCCCAAAGGACCTTAGTCTCCTGAGCGGATAGAGTCTGCTCTGGCCTTTCTTGTAAAGTGCAGTCGTGTTGTCTGGCCAGTCCAGTTTATTGTTCAGGTGAACGCCCAGGTACTTAAAAGCCATAACCCTATTAATGTCCATTCCCAGGATGTTCACCGGTGTGGGGTGAGTGTGCATGCGCCTACAGAAATCCACCACCAGCTCTTTGGTTTTATTATCCTCTAATAAAAGGATGACTAGCCAATCAAAATCTGTAACTTTGATACTTGTGGCATGTCGTCAGCAACTCTGCATTCAATCTAAAGGCGTAACACAATAGTTTGTACACCAGCCAGCACTGAGAAAGAGTATGAGGACATCATCTAAAAAAACATATGGACACAGTTGCACTCTTTGTGGATAAGTCTTCGTAAAGTAAGTAGACAGGTACATTAAAGGCACTTTTCTACTCAATTTCCACTCTCAAAGTGCTTTCTTACTACAAGCCTCATTCAGCCAAACATATACAAGTGCTTTTTTTCCCCTGCCTAAGCATTTCACACTAACATTCATGCACTCACACTCCAATGGATGCATCAGGGGTGACTCAGGGTTCAGTATCTTGCCCAAGGATACTTCGACATGCAGGTTGAAGGAGCCAGGGATTGAACCACTGACCTTCCGACTGGCTCTGTCTCTTGAGCCACAGCCACCCCCCGAAGCAGTATCAAAGTTCCCAGTAATTGTATACACATGGACAGAACTATGTCCTGCATCAGTTTGTTTTTGGAGATGTTCAGTTTGAACATTTGTGGGGCATTAGAATTGTGATGACATCTTGTTGTGCATTGAGTGGGAAGAGCACTTAATGCTGGCTTTAAATGCTGAGTCAGGTAGTCGGGCTCGTTTCCAGCTCCATGTTTTTTTATTCTTGACTCCACAGCAGTAGCTTTGCATGACTGACAGTTCAAAATAATCCTTTTTTGGATTAATCCTTATCTGAAACACGTTGTTTTAGCTCCATTAACTCCTTCCTTCAAAGTCAAAGTGAACTTTATTGTCCTTCGGGCCATAGGACTGCATAGTAGATGGAAGTTGTGTTTCCCTTAGATATAAAGTTATAAATAGACAATACTTTATTACACATCAACAATGAAAGTTAGGTGTTATATGGGAATCTTTGTAGAGATGTTACAATGTAAGAATTTTTTTTTATAAAAAGGTCCTCAAGTTATGTAAACAGTGAAATATTGCATGAGGTAGTTTAGTATTAAAGGGGCTGTTTGAATGTTATCTTCTGTTATTGACATCAAACAGAGCCAAGAGTAGAAAAAAAGACTAAAACTGAATGTTTTGCCAAGTCTAGACGCTGAACTCTTGGCTTGTACGTACGCACATCATATCAGTTTTGCTTTCTCTCTTTTGTTCATCTTTGCTAGTTTGTTGTAACACCTGTTCTCAATTAGCCAATCACGCTCCTCTGTGTATGTGCCTCTTGTGTAGCTCTTTCCATTTGGCAGATTTTCTTGTCCAGATTGTATGTCGTAGTTGAGCATTACAGCATTTCTTCTTGTTTCTTAGAATCTGTTGCTTATGACTTCCTGCATCCTGCCATTTTTTTTTCTTTCTTTCTTTTTTTTTCCCTGTGGATGTCCCTAGACACACCTGGGTCCCCACATGCAATGTTCAGGTATCCACAGATTTTTCTGGGTTTACTCACAGTACATTTTGTTTTGTATCCATTTAAAGTTGCTTTAATACAGAAGCACAGTTGCACAGCATGTCTAGAAATCCCTGAGCTGATTGTAAGAACACCAGATGCTCTTTGTAGGCACACAGGTGGAGAAGATAAAGCAATGTTGGGGATAAAACCAAATGTACAAGCGCAGAATAAGCTAAAAACAACTAACATATCTGAAGTGGATGCTCTGTACTCAAAATGCTGTATATGTATGTGTGTGTGTGTGTATATATATATATGTATATATATATATATATATATATTGAATACAAGAGAGTTTGCGTGTATGTATGAGAGAGAGAGACACACAAAGAGAAAGAGAGGGTACATGGGGATGCATTACAAGGGTAAGATGTATAGCAGCAGGGCTTTAGGGCTCAGCAGAAGGGAGGAAGGTGATAATTCACAGCACTTCAGCTCCTCCACATGAGCTAGGCAGCCCCTGTCAGAGTCGACCCCTACTGCTCACCTCACACTGTGGCAACACATCCTTGGCATAAATATTAATCTCTCTCAGTGATCTGCTGCTGATTTGGCTGTTTAAACAAGCAAAGGGGTTTCTGTTTATCCTATAATTTTCTGTATCTTCCCCTCATCACATCCGCGGGCTGGTGCCTGTGGAGTCAGTTTATCCCAGCGCTCACATCAGCTGTCCTACACGCCCCCTTCCTCACTCCCTTCATCTTGTAATTGCAGCCCAAAGGCCAAACCACACCGATAAGCAAATTAATTAAGAATAGGTCACACAGCAATCCTCAATCATTAATTCTGCTCTGACCCCATTTGGGCCCTGATCTAAAGCAAGTGAATGTTGTTTGGGAGACAACAAACTGTATTACAACAAATAACCAGCACCAGTCCACGACTGATGGACTGTCGTGGACTGGTGCTTTGTGTTGTTTTCTGTCCAGGTATGCTTTTACTGCATTGGCAATGTGTTTAGAATCATTGTCATGATGAAATATGAAGCTGCTGGCAATCAGATGTTTTCCAGATGGTATTGCACGGTGTATTGAATTCTGATAGTACTTTTCTGCTTTCATAATTTCATCAATTTTAATCCCCAGCACCACAAATGCAGCCCCAAACCATGGCAGGGCCTTCACTGTGTTTTACAGATGGCTGTATATCCTATAAGTCAAGAGTGCTGCTTCCCCTTAAAAACCAGGAAATCCCATGGGGCCCACCTCTCTTTGTATATTCTGGCAGTGATTTGAACCAAAATTTTCAAATTTGGATTCATCCCTCCATTAGAACTGTTGCCACTGATTCTCAGTCCAGTTGTTGTGTAATTTGACATTTTCTCACTGTTTTCCTTCCTTTTCCGTCACAAAAAACATATTTTGTTTTTGTGACAGGTTGCTAGTAGCAAAGTACCTAAAGATCAAATTTAAAATTGTTTCTTTGCAAAGTTGTCTGTTATGTGTAGGCACAACAATGGTTCATTCCTTGAGTTAGGTTTCTTTTTTATGCTTGAATGATTCATAGAGTGTTAAATGAGAAAGCAGCCAATGTTCAAAGAAAAAATTCAGAAAGCCTGGTGAACTTTGGCTTAATTCCCACTTTAAAAACAATTACAACAAAGTCTGCCTCCTTGGAAGCAAAATATAAAGAGATAAGGGGTGGCTCAAGACTTTTCCACATGAACCATCATAGTATTAATGCAAATTTGAATGGCATGCCTATGCCCCCTGTGAAGCAAGTACAACTACTACTACAGTAAATAGATAAATCTGAAACAATGACTGGTGGCAGTCTGATACTGATGTGGTTAAAACACAAATATGCATTGCAGTGGTTTTTATATAAATATTACCAATGCGCACACTCCAGATTCGAAGTCTCAGCTGTAAACTTGAACTATTACAGTGATTGTGTTTGATTGGCCACACACCTTGAGTGTGCTTTCCAAACCAACAGATACGGTCTGTCAGCCGGGCGCTGATCTGCTCTGAAGCTCACCGGTGCATTCAAGCCAGCAATCTAAAGATTACAACTGATATATGTCTGCTCACAGTTCATTGTGGATTCAATCCAAGTGCAGAGAGCTTAGGAGCAACATAAATATATTGACAGAAAGTCCAATGAAACTATTGTAGAAGTAAAGTCTCTCTTAGGGGAAATATGGGTTTACTTCGGCATAATCTGGGAAAGTTTTACAAGATGATGAAGTTGGTGACTGCAAAAGCAATGTATTTTTGGATTGTTCAGTGGGATTTGTCTAAATCTGAAGATATGACGTGCATTTTATTATTTTTATTATTTATTATTTCAGCTTTTTAGAACATTGGTGCTACAGTTTTGAAAGTGAAACCTTGACTTTATTTTTTGTTTTCCCATGTGTGGTATTGCCACTGGGAGATTCTGTGCAACTTTATGGCACATGTATACACACACATATATCACCTGTCAAAGGTCATGGTAGGAATACAATCCAGTTTTAAGGCATGCCTAGGTATAACTTCCATTCCGTTCTCACCTGTCTGCTTTAATAAATTCTGTGTAAGCAATCAACAAAATCAGCAGTTTGTGGATATTTTTAAATAATAATTTCACTCAAATGTCAGTCAAAGAAGATTACCTGAATATGAATGCAAAATCAGATCTGCCAGTACTCATTTCAGCTGTATAGAGATATGTTTCTGTTTATTAGACAGACATATAATAAATATGATCATTTGCAGTCAGCAGAGATTCATGTTTTATAACCACATTTTGTACATTAAACAATCTCCTAAGGCTTTCAAACACTTCTGATTGGTCACAGATTGATTTGTTTACTAATTTGTATTTTCTAATGCATGGAAGAATTTCCCAAATATGGGATAATTAAAGTATTTCGCATTCATGTCACTCATCTGGCACCAGTAGGTTGAGAGAAACTGTTGCAGTAATGCCATACCTGCCCTGTAAATGAGGATGATTTGCAGTCCACAGGTGAGATAAGAGCACAGTCGATTTCACATCCTCGATGTGTGCAGAATAAAAGCAGCTCACTAGATCGGATTCCACCACTTAAACCCTCATATTTATGGCTTCTTCTGTCATTGATGGAGCATTATAGTGTGATATTCAAATGCAATATTTGAACATAGTCACCCTGAGAATTTAGGTCTGTTAGCGTACCTGGCTTTGCAAAGGCCCCTTTAAAGTCAACATGTTCAAGTTCACACAGATGGAAGCTAATGATGGGGTTGAAACGCTGTTTGATTGTGTTTTTTGCTGAGGTTCCAATATCACAACATGCCAGAAGAAACCTTGTCAGGTTTTAATACCAAGATCTGCCCTGCAAGGTCAGGCCCAATCTGCACCATCATTATTTGCAGTCGAATTGTTACATCTATGGCATGGTAATCTTCCTTCTGTCTTTTTTTCCAGTTATTTTCCTCCTAGCGTTATATTAGAGAAAGGTGCATAAACCTGTGTGAGGAAAATGGCTCTAGCTTGTCTACAAACATACTTCAGGGAGGTGAGAATTAAATAAGAAGTTATCTGCTCGCGGTCTGAACCAATGAACCAGAGTTTGCTTTAAACAGACTAAACAGCACAGGTGTGAAAGCGCTCTAAAGGTATGAGCTGTGGTTCCTAGTGCTGGGGAAAACAATGACAAAGTGACCTTTAAAGTAAGATTATTTTATCCAAACTATTTGTATTTCAAGAATAAACACCTGCCACTCATCAGGTTTTGACCACATACACAGTCTGAGTGATAATATAATATATAACATGAAAAAATTATAATTGTTTTCCCATATCAGATAATAAATATACACTAATACCAGTGGGCAATGTCTGATTGGTCAGTATAAGCTGATGGATATATGTATAGTGTATGACCATTTTCAAAACAATCTGTAGCAATTCTCTTCAACCTCGCAGCTGTTCTTCTCTTTAATTAGTTGTCATTTTGTTAGCAGCCCCCTTGAATTCAGAGGGGTTAGTCATTCCTGCTTTTTGCTCATTGGCACAAAGTGAAGTCTGACCTCCAGTCAGCAGTGTGCTTATTGTTTTCAGCAATTCTTTGCATAAACGTTATTAGATGAGCTATTTTGAGCTGTGTTTACAGACAGGTAAGTGCAGTGGAATAGTGTCAGGCTGCACACTACATTAGTGTGACCCTGGCACCAGCAGACACAACGAGACGCATCTCCCCATTTCTTTTGCCTCTGAAGTTTTCTTCCTTGTTTTAAAACACAGTCAAGCTCTGGCAAAGATAAGGGTTGTGACATTTAAATGGGCAAGTTTTTGAACTGACTTTATCTGATTTGCTCTTTATCGACTGCATGTGGACTGTGGTCCTAGCCGTTGTTGTTCCCTCTGATAAAATTGCCAGTCCGTTTATCCGGCATTTAACAAACCCTGCCAATGAATGACCTCAGAGATGGACCGGGTCCAGTGAACAGGCTGGCATTTCTGGATATCCATTAACTGTAAAACCACAGCCTTACAGTAAAAGTGGCATCTCTAGATCCTTGCCTTTCTCTAGCAGAAGTCATTAGCAGGAGTCTGCAGGTGTTCCACTCCAGCAGAGTGATGACCGATTTCATTAGCTTCCTCAAGTGCCAATCTGCCCTCTAATATGACAGACTAACATGCCTTCTGTGGTCCCTTCAGTTCAATCCACTATGCCCTTGAGGTAAATAACTGGGACACTGACGCTTTAGAGAAATTCTATTGGTAAGCATCGCAGCGATTAAGATTCAGGCGTGGTAGCACCACAGTTCACCTTGGGCATTAAAACAGTTGTTGGCTATGCTCAGATCGGGACTTTGCAACAGCTACAGCTGATAATACAGACGGTCAAGTGCAGACGAGAGTTGAGGATGAGGTGAAGGCAGAGAATAGGGATGGAAGGAGGGGAAGGCCTGTTTTCTTTCTCCCTCTTCCATCTGTACAAACACAGGCAGACACAGACCCTGAAGCTGTGACTTTGAAGTTGTGTCTTTGATTAAGGAGTTAATTAAAGAAAAGCTGCGTGCAGGCTAGCAGATAACCAAGAAAAGAAAGGGAAGAGGCAGTGAGAGAAAAGGAGCAGATATGGAGGGAAGACGGGATATTGGCAGTTTATAAGTTGCTGAAGTGCCAGAGCGTCTTTATGATTGACAGAAAAACCAGCTGGCAATACAGGGTTGGATATAAAGGCTGCAAATGCCACCCACATGCGTGAAAAGCAGTTTCTGCTCCCTCCTGCAAGCTATGGCACTGGCACCACAAAGCACTAATGATAATAGATGGTACTAGGACAGCTGGAAAAAGGAAGTAGAATGATAATTTATACATGTGGAATTAAGAGCCTGATGGATAGTTTGGTGTACGTGTGAATAATTTATCTTCTTTCTGCCTTGATCTGTTTGCTCCCACTCTAACCCTCCTCCTATTTCTGTGGCGCCTCCCTCTTTCCTGTTCCTTTTTCCATCTCTTCCCATCTTCTCCTCCCCCTCCATCAGCCATGATCTTCCTTAAAGTTTTGTTTTTTACCTCACCCTTCACTAAAGCATCTCTTAATTGGATTCGAACCGCCACCGTCACTCCTCTCCCCGACCTGTTCTTCAACCCTTCAATTCAGCGTGCTTCTTCACTCCATCGCCAAAATTAATTAACAAGACATTTAAATCAATTCTAAAAATAATACAAGTCCTGATTGTTTTTCTCAATCATTTCTCTTTCTTCTTTTCGGTCTTTCATCTGCTCTAGCCCGGGTTTTACAAGGGTGTGGCAGGCTCACAGGTGACTCTGTCCAGTCTGGTGAATCAGTCCCGGGCCATGCTCGAGGAGCAGGCACGCCACCTTCTGACAGAGGCAGAGCGACAGACCATGGTCTACTACGTGGAGGAGTATCGGGACGGACACATAGGAGTGGAGCAGCTGGTCATGGCACTGTTTGAGCTGTTAAACACGCACGCAAAGGTAAACTATGAGGCGGCTTGTGTCAGTCTGAGGAAGCAAAGAGAAGGATCAAAAGAGAGTACATTTTCTGTCGGTGTTCTCCTCTAAAGTCTCTGTGTAGGATTGAAGTTTTTAGTCCTTGAGAGATTTATGCTTGTTTTGTTTTTCCTTCCTCCCCAGCTCTTAAAAAGTGCCTTGAGTTTCTCACATTCTCCAGAAGTTCACCTTATAAAAGAAACACAATAAATCAAAGACATTTTATTTCCAATTTCTTAAGTACACTGCTGTATCATGGGCCGCTGGAAAGCCTTCCCAGATGGCTTTAATGTATTTAGAGATACTATACAATGTATTTATTTTACAACAAGTACAACAAGAAATAATGTAATGGAATCAGAGTGGGTTTAGCCATTTTGTTCAAAAATGAAATTAGACAACTTGATTTAAATTCAATTTTAAAAACTAAAGTTTGTTTTTTAAGTTAATATAAAATAAAGTTTATGCATGGATGAAGGAACTCAGTGTTATGTACTTACAGTTTTCTCAGTATACTGTGTAACTTGAACCCAAGAGGTTAGACCACAAATGTACAAAAATTACAATTCATAATAATTGCAAAAATCTTAAAGTCCAAATACCTAATCCACTAAGTTTTCATTTATCCCAGTACTTTTCATTTAACTCAGGGAATGTACCCAGGGCCTGGCTGTGTAGTGATCCGAGCTTCACCATGGTTACTGCAGCTGATCTGATGCTACTGTAGACAGTCTGTGTTGTCCACTGACTACACATATGGAGTGACTCATTCACAGCTCTTTTATCCACTCTGCTATCCTTAGGCACTGGATCTATTTTTATCAGAGCAGCTCATGTCGTCCTTAAGGGTGCAGATAAGTGCCTGTCATTATTAGCAGTTAACCTAAAACTCAGTGGTGCATTTTATTTGTTTCTGACGTTGTTTACACAAAGCAAAACTAGTTTCTTCCATTTGTGGTTAGTGAGAAAGAAGCAGCAGATCAGGGGATGGAATGAGGAAAGGAAACCACCTGTCTGATCATGTTTGGCCTCTCTCTGTGCTCTCTGAAATGACTTACTGCCGCTTGACAAAGTCATATTCACAACACAGTTGTTCTCATTTACATATTTTTCAGTTCATGTCATCAAACAGTAAAATGGGGATGCAATTTGCTCATAAATACTCTGTTGACCAGCAGTCGTTATCAATCTGCTCGGCTGCAAATTAAATTATTTTATATTCATTGCATCACCAGGGAAAAAAAAGTAAACACAATTACAGTTTAACGACTGGAGCATTGCTGTGGGAACAACTACAGTAGCGAGAAAATATGATCTGCAGTTATATGGTCACATCTGTACACTTATGATGAAACACAGTCTGATTGTATTATGGTTGTGCACATCAAAAAAAAAACACAGTATCAGATTTTTACTACACAATTATAGGAACCAAAGAATCCACAGTAACATATATTCATAAATCCATAGTGCTGCAACTACTCTTTCTACAAACGGGCGCCCAACTAAGAAAAGAAATATGCAGCTGGAAAGGAGCATAATAGGTCTTTAAGTAAGAACATAAAACATCTGTAACTGGATAAAATAAGAAACTGCAAACTACAGCTGTGGTCAGAAGTTTACATACACTCATCACTGGCATGAATGTCATGATGATTTGGGCCTTTTAATGATTTCTTTCTTTTCCCAGGGTAAAATGGGAGCATGCGTCTTTAATGAGTTTAAAACAACAAGAATTGTGTGAATTGAGTTTATTTTAAACTGCAGGGGAGCCGTGACTGAGCCAGAGCATGGCTGAAACAAGATGGCAGATGTGTTGTTTTTTTTTGTTTTTTTACATTTTGCAATAAAGTTTAACTGCTTGACAGTTGTTTTGTCTGGCTGCACATTTGAATCGATTTTAAACGAAAATCGAAAGGTGAGCTCACACTGCAGTGGAAAAATATGTACATAAATTTGTAATGTCAAAAACTTCACTGTAACAGATGTAACATTAAACTAAACACATTTCTAACTGGAGAAATAACTTGAGAAATAATTAATTAGGTATGAAATACTTACAGATGTAAGTATTTACATCTAGATCTGACAGACAGTTCAGACAATAGCATGTTTTGCCTGAACCCGCCCATTTTTCTGGTGAGCAAAAGTATTGGAACATGTGAATGACAGGTGTGTTTTGTTGCCCAGGTGTTTCCTGTTGCATTGATTCTTCAAACAATAAATAGCACTGAATGTCTACGCTCAGTTTGAGATTTGGGTTTTGCCTGTGCAGACTGTGTATTTAGAGTTAGAGGCGTGGCCAGCATGAAAACCAGAGAGCTGTCTGTTGGTGGAAAACAAGCCGCTGTGAAGCTGAGAGAAAATGGAAAATCAATCAGAGCCATGGCACAAACATTAGCCATAGCCAGTACGACTGTTTGGAATATCCTAAAGAAGAAAGTCATCTCTGGTGTACTAAGTATCAGATGTTGAACAGGTAGACCAGAAAAGCAGCAGTTGATGACAAAAACATTGTAAGTGCTATAAAGAAAAACCCTAAAACAGCTGTTAGCAGAGATCAGCGACATCCTCCAGAGGGCAGGAGTGAAGGTGTCACAATCTACTGTTCACAGAAGACTTCATTAACAAAAGCTACAGAGGCTTCACCAGAAGATGCAAACCACTAATTAGCAAGAAGAACAGGAAGGCCAGGCTGGAATTTGCCAAGAAGTGCAGAGACAAGCCTCAGAAATTCTGGGACAAAGTTTTATGGACAGTTGAGAGCAAAGATGAACGCTTTACCAAGGTGATGGAAAGGCTAAAGTTTAGAGAAAGAAACACAGTTGAGGTTACGTCATGGCTTGGGATCCCAAAGTAATTACAAGACTGATCTGATTCGATTAATTCACAGTGGAGGCCTACATGCTCATGCGCTCTGGGCTTTGACATGCTTGACTTCTGGGATGGGCTCATTAATCTTCATTGATGATATCACATATGATTGCAGCAGTACAGTGAACTCAGAAGTCTACAGAAACGTTTTGTCTGGTAATTTAAAGAAAGATGCAACCAAACTGATTGGGACATCCTTCATCATGCAGCAAAGATAATGACCCATAACACACTGCCAAAACTACAAAGGAGTTCATCAGGGGCAGGAAGTGGAAGTTTTAACTGGCCTAGTCCAGTTCCAGTCTTAAACCTTGTAGAGAGCCTTTTACCCGCGAAAGAGGAGACTGAAGGGGGCAACACCCCAAAACAAACTTTTTTTTCCTTCAGTCTACAGCAAAAACAAAGAGACTGGCCTCACTGTTCCAAACCTTTTGTTGGGGAGTGTATCTTTCCTACCATAAGACTGCTCTGTTAAATCATGCCTTCATGTCCTCTCTTGTTTCCCCCGTCTGTACTTTCCTCCTCTCAGTTCTCCCTGCTGTCTGAAGTACGAGGCCTGGTCACGCCACAGGACCTGGAGCGTTTCGACGGGCTGGTGCTTCGACGGGAAATTCAGGCCCTAAAAGCTCGTCAGGGGGCAGCTGGTGCCTCAGCTCTGCAGCCAGACTCCCTGTCCATGGTGTCATATCCAGACACTCTGACATCATCTTCAGCCAGCTTCATGACCAATACCACCCTCAGCTCTGCGCGGGTAGGTGATGCTCACTAATGGAATGATTATGTAATTCTACTTCAATTAGTGTACACGCTTAATTAAGATGAACATTTGTAGTAGAAACTATGCTAAAATCTGTTTAGATTTAAATTTTATTTTTTGGACCTGCTGCTAATATTATTTATTTCTCATGTGTTTGGGGGAAAGCAACAGTCTGCTCTGCTGTAAATAATATGCTGGATGGATCTGAGTATTTTATTTTTTATTTTTTGGTCCGCCTTGCTGTCTGACTGTTTGGATTGCAATTTTTTTTCCTTTCCTGTTTGGCTGTCTGCTCACTCCTCATCTCTCTTGGCTTAGTGTGAGAGACAGAGATGGTAGTGTGATATATCTCCATGGATTATAACAGATTCTTCTGCAGAACAGATACTGTTGTGGTGTGGACTTTGTTGCCTGAACAATGATATGTTTCACTGCCTACCTTCTGAGATTAAAAAGTCTTTTGGCTGATATTTAATAGGCTGAGTTTTTCTTCCACCTTGATAACCCCTTCACTTCCATCTCACCCCTTAAAACCTCCCCTCCTTCTCTCCCTCTGTAGGAGAGGCTGCTGTGGCTGATAGATATTATGGAGGTAGGAATTACTGCTGAAAATGATGAATGCTTTCCATCACAGACCCACACAAACAGAATACACACTCAGGTTACGTTCCTCGGTAGGCAGAGGCACATTCATACATTCAAACTCCCACCTTGGTTTGTGGTACTGTTTTTAATTTGTGTGCAGTGCTTTTCTTTCTTCTTGCCGTTATTTTTCTTTACCCTGATTTGACCAGAAATGTCCTAAGAGTGCAAGTTGTGACTGCTCAAACTCTGGCTATTATATTAAGAGTTTGTGGAATGTCACTATATCCATGACTGACATTTTTAAGCTGATATGTATTACTTTGGCCATCATCATCTTATTTTTATTGAACTGGAAGGGACCTTATGTAGTCTACTGCTAAGTCAATGCTACAAGTCACTCTAGGTAGAACAGTGGTTGCAAACCATAGCATGACCAGTTGTTGCAATCATGTGCAACGATCTTACAGTCTCATTGCCTTTGAAACGGTTGCTTCGAAGATGGGGACCAGGTCTGTGAACACTTGCAGTCAGTTGCTGTCTTCAAAGGACCTTTGGTGGATCAAGATGGCAATAAAATGGCAATAAGCTGAGTCACTCTGCTATCACTCTGCACTTGAATGGAGACAACTTGGCAGTTGCATATAATCTGTGATAATGTGATAATAACTCAGCAAAAATCACAAATCTGCTGCCATCTGTTGCAAACCTGCTGCCATCTGTGTACAGAGAAATTCAAATTAAATAGAAAGCCACATTAACCATTTACATTCAGAGCCCAGTATGATCTTCATAGATTGGAAATAGAAATTCAAAAATAGTTACATATTTGCTGCAGGATAGAGATTTAACTGCAAAACAACATACTGTATGCACTCAAAAACTTTGCTTTTAAATAGGAATATAACCCGAATACAACCAATCTGGCTGATTGCAGTCTGTCCAAGTCACACTGCAACTGTTTGGAGACTGGTTGCCTCCCACCATACAATCTGTGCAATCACCTTGCGATGAAAAGTAGTTGCCCATTGGCAACTGCTCATTGGCTTGCCATGTCATTGTGACTTGCCAAGTCACAAACTTTTCAGACCCAGAACCTCCTTCCATCTTTTGTACTGTTGATATGGATCTAGCCACTTGTCCAAGTATGGTCAGTTCTGGTTTCATAAAGTCAGGATGGAAATGGCCACAGAGCTAAACTGCAGCTAATCCACAGCTGCCTGTGTCTTTATCTATTTGTCACTCAAAGTGGACATGCCCATGCTTCTGTCTCAGTAACAATTCTGTTACTAAGACAGAAATTCTAACACCAGGTCTATTTCCGCTGAAGGAGTTTTATTAAGAATTTTCAGCAAATAATACATCCCCTCATTTTTCTTTTCAGTATTATTACCAAAAGCAACAATGACAATGGTCATTACACTGGATTTATTTTATGACACTCAACCTAATGAGCCTACTATTTTCTATAGCACACTGCAGCCACTCCACAGGGAAAAATGCTGTCTCCTGCAAAGCAGTTAAAGGCTGCTTCACCAGGGCAAAGAATAAAACATTGGCTTTAGCCATTCAGAGACACATCCTGCAGTGAAACATTCCAGATTCCCTGTTTTTACCCTTGTATCTGATTAATAAGGGACGATGGACTTGTCTGCATATTTTTAACCACAGCTCTGGTTTGCCAGGAAGCTTTTTGTGCCGCTCAGTTTACAGTCGTCTCCACTACAGGTGCCAGCTACTCAAACACAAACATGTAAGCATGTAGTGAGTGTGTCAGCTTCCCAGTGTTTGGCTGGATAAAGATAAGTGGTTGCACACATGAACGCACAAACCTGCACACACATACACACGGTTTCTAAGCTGACAGCGGAGATAAGCTGCCGACTGTCTGCAGATTTATTCACCAAACGGTCCTTCTCATTCAGATGCCCGGGGTGGGTTTTGCCTGCCTTTTTACTTTCCCCTCTGAGAAGCGACATTTACATGTGTGACAGAGACTGTGTGTGTGTGTGTGTGTGTGTGTGTGTGTGTGTGTGTGTATGGTGGTCTGTATTCTTACCTTGTGTGTGGGGGGGGGGGTGTCTTTTGGTGCTGTTTTGGGCCCATGGGTGAGTGCTACCACTGCTGTGTAAAGTAGATTAGAGAGCTGGGTGGGTTTGGGAGAACAAAAACAGTTGGATTTCTGAACTAGACTCAAAACCTGGTATACTCAAGTGAATACAAATGCATGCCCTCCGAGACTCATGTGTTTTTATAATGCTGGCTACCTTTGTATGGATATTCATTAATTTCTTACCCTTTGACCTTAGAACTAAATGCCAAACCTCAGGCCTTACCCTAACCTAGACCTACCATAGTCAGAACACTGCAACTACAAGCCAGAAAACAGGTCACCACATAGTTTTAGTTTTACTTCACAAGTTTTAGTAGCTATTTGCTGCTACTCAAAGAAATTATTCACAATGTAAACATTAACACTGGCTCGTGGATTCGAGTGTCGGATTGGGCTCAGTCTTCAAGATAAGATGAGGAACCTAGTCATTCGCGAGGGGCTTAGCATTCAGCCAGTGCACTGCAAGGAGTCAGTTGGGGTGGTTTGCACATCTGACTAGGATGCCTTCTGGATTCCTCTTGTTCGTCAGGCATGTCCTGTTGGCAAGAGACCCCAGGGCAGACCCAGGACACACTCCCTCCTCTCTGCCTGAAAGAGCTGGGGGAAGTGGCTGGGGATGGGGGAGTCTTGGCATGTCTGCTTAGAGTCCTGACCCAGCAATTTGGACCTAAATAAGGGGCAAAAATGGATTTGTGGATGGACAAGACCAGACTACACAAAATGTACCTTTAATGATTGCAAATAATGCTGGATTTAGACTCCCCAATACACAGTAAGTTTAATTACATGCTATTGAACTGGGCAATGAACAGTTAAAACAGGACCAGGTTTTTCTCTTGCTCCCCTTGGTATCACTCTGCGTTCAGTTTGGCATCATTAGGGTGATGTTGTTTGAGTCCTCATCCCATTGTGCCATGCTCTATTGTATCACGTGTTTGAGAGAGACTTCAAGACTGTGTGTGGCAGCGTGTCACTTGTACTGTGTGTGTACAATGTCAGCTCCAGATAATTTTATAATCGTCTCTCTCCTACATCTGTGCCCTTGCCGCTAACATCAGCGTCTGCTATTTTTACCATTCTGCAGGAGTACAAAGGATGATGGGCATGCATCAGACCATGGTCTTTGTAGTTCTCACTTCCTGCTGATTTGCTCCACTGAGGCTGAAACAAAACTACTAGTTTTTGCCTATAAGACCTATCATTTGATTCCATCACAGGCTACGACAGTACTAAGGCATTTCTGTTATTGCAATATTGTCAAAGTGACCAATACCATTACATCCCTACTGATCAGGGAGCAGTGTGGATTACATGTTGTACCAATAATGGCTCATAGTTTGTCAAGAGGGAAGATAGGATCAGGAATGTCAACACAGGCAGGATTTGAAGAATTAAGCAGTAAGAGGCAAACATTACACCAACATAAATCACCTAAGATGCTCAGGTTTTCAAAGTGCAGAATGAGTGGGCTTCCACAGTGACAAACATCCCAGTATTTCCTGCATTTGTACTGAATGTGTGTGCCGTGGATTATAACTGTGGACAAGCACAATCATGTACAACTGTACATATGAATGCAGCATCCTCTTACTGCTTACAAAGTAAAATTGTATCTCTCCCTGTAGAAAGTTGATTGACTCTTGTGATAAATAAATTGGCCCTAAGTGCTACCACATGCGGCAAGAAGGGGTAATTAAGCTGAATTGATGGGGCTTTTGTTTTGGTTTAGTGTCAGAGTTAAATGAAGGGCAGCAATTCTCTGAACTCAGTTCCTCTGCTCTGAAATCGCTCACGGATCTGCTGCAAATTACCTCCTCTCAACCATGCCAGTGGGATTGAGCCTGCAAATCCTGCTTTGAACTGAGCTGATGGTTCTTTATCGATTTTGCAGCATGTGTGTTTTGCTTGTGAGAGAAGACATTATGCTGCGAGTGTGGTTGTGGATGTGCATGTCTTATTTGTTTGCCATCCTCTGAGACTGGCAAGCAAATGCGAACTGAAGTGACGTCTTTCCCTTTTCTAGGAGACGCGGAACATCCAGCAAACCTAATTTGGCGTTTGTTTTGGGATAAACAGACATCTGTGTTTAACATCTGCTCTGAAGCTTTCTCACTTTCACTTGAATCACACTCAACGCCCTCTGTTTTTGTGCCTTTGCTCTCTGTTATCATCATCCCATTCTTTCTCTTTCACCTTTGCACCTTCCGATCCTCTCTCTCTGCTTCTTTCCTGCTTTTCTCAGAATGACAGCGTTGTGGAGAGTAATGAGGAGGATCCCCCAGAGAGCCTGAACACGCTGCTGACCGACATCTCTCTGGTGAGCTTGGCAGACACAGTCCCTCCTTTAGCCTGATAAAGATGGATACTGCACAAGGGAGCAGTGAGTAGGGCTGAGAGGGAAACAGGTAGAAAATGGTGTGCGTTTGTGTGTGGAGGCTGGATAGAGATGCTTTAGATATGGTGACAAACCTGACAGGGTTTGTATTTCATACTGATGATAAGTGTTTGCACTTCATGAAAACAAAAAGAAACAGAGGCAGAGCTTTGTGAGAGTAAGAGCCCGTGCACCCGCTGTCTTTTTTGTTGTAGTTCTGAAAGGAGAAATTAAACTCAGCACTTTGTGCCATTTGTCCAGTTCGCACCCTACCTCAGCTAACTTTGTTGTTGTACTGTTGTGTTAAAAAAAAAAAAAAAAGATACCATGGCAACCCCAGTTTCCAAAGTTATACATATCAGGGGACTCATTTGTTTATTGTCTGCAGAAGGATAAAAGAGTGAGGTTAAGGAGAAAGCTTTTAGTCTGCTATCACCCAAGGCTACCTGCTACTCAAATCATACCTTACTTTTGTTTTGTTAAACCATTTTTTTTTTACACTCATTTTATGTCTCACTCCATACGCTGGCAAAAGCACTTATGTCGCACAATGTTGTTCGTACCACTGTTCAGTTTTTGTTCGAGCGATCTCACCTGGAAACACGGGGATACTAGCAGCATCAGAGTGTCAAATCAAATGACTTCACTTCAACAAAAATGGGTACTGAAGCTGGTGAAGTGGTTGATTGTGTGTCTAATATGTGAATGCAAGAGAGTGAGTGAAAAGAATGGTGAGACTTGCAAGAAAACAGTGTGAAAACTCATTTTAAAGAAGACCTATTATGCTCCTTTTCATTCATGGACTTCACTAGAAACAGTTAAACCGAAACAAAGTGTGTAGATCCTGCCCCATTAAAGCCACCCTCCCTTTAAATGCACTTTGTTCTGCAAACAGTGCACAGTACTTCCAAGTGTCTCTAATACGCTGGATTAAAGGATACGCCGGTAAATTTATAGCCGCTTAGAAATTAGCGCACTGTTAACTGCTTTTAAATGATAACAGCAGCTTGCAAAAGTGAGGAGAATTATGACAGTTTGGCAAAATTGCGTATGCTCATTATCTTTACTGAAACTGTTTACACAAGCCATTCAACAACCACATTCGGGGAAAAAAACCTCGGAAACTGAGCTTTTCGGACTAAAGTATGCTGCCTCAGGGCACTGGGCTTATTTGTACGTATGCTGACCTCATTGTTTGAAACTTTGGCCATGTTTTAAAGGTGAAAGAATATATAAGAAAGCATAATAGGTCCCCTTTACAACTTTTTATTAATATAAATCTCTGAATACGTTACATATTAGGGGCATTCATGCATTCCTTTTTGGGATGCAGTTTTCCTTGTTTTAATTCGTCTTTGATATTATTACATTTTTGGACTCACAGTTTCTAAGTTTTCCAAACAACTTATATAGCAGGATGTGTTGAATATAAATTTTATCTAATTTACCAGAAACCTTCCTTGTTTTCCTCCATGGCAGCGGGGAAAATTAATTTTCACAGCACTGGAAACAAAAAAAGAATCATAAAAAGGGAAGTCTTCACAACAAAGGTTAGATAAGCCAAAACATTCTAATCAAATAAATATTTCATCAGTATGCCAGACACTGTGCAGGAGTTATGCATAGCTAATTCAGCAAAGCATTGTTTTTCCAGTGGCCCTTCCATTCATTCAGGTGTGCAAACTGAAACGGATAAGCAGAAGAGATGGATGGATAGATGGATAGATGGATGGATGGATGGATGGATGGAAAGTTCATTCCTATTCACCTCCAGTATATTAGGCTGAAGCTGCAATCTCAAACTGCTGACAAATAATAACAAAATGACATATCTACACTATATGTTTAAATATGGGAGCACTTACTCTCCATATTATGTACTTACACAGAAACAGATCATCTCAAAACTTGAAATGTTGTCAAATCTTCTGAGAAACTAATTTAAAAAATTGGAGCTGGACTCATTTGACAGTGTCACTGGATCCTTTGGTATTTAATGATTGCAGACAAAATTTGAACCTTTCCAGAGGCAAAACTGATCTGATTTGCTTGCAAATTTCAGCTCCATCAATCATACGGTTGCATTTTTAATCACAGCACATTATGCTACAATATTTTGTTACACCCCTAATCAATGATGATGAATATATCCTCTCACTTCAGGATGATGTTCAGTCTGCCACAGCCGAGTCCCCTCCCTCCTTCAAGCCTCCGCCCCCACCAGGGGTGCAGAGGCGCCCAAGTAGAAGAGAGCCGCTCAACAAGTGCCCCTCTTCCGAATCCTCCCACTCAGGCTTGTACTTTACAGCCACATCATCTCACAACCACGGCAATGAGCCAGGACACGCTCCTGCCTCACCCTCATTACACCACAAACGAGAACGCCAGAGGGACCCGTCTCAAGAATACGCAGCTATCAGAAAGAGAGAGCCGGCAGCATTGGCCAAGAAACAGAAAATAGCATCCGCTCAGTTGTCCACAGTCACTCAGCACAACATTGGCCCTTTCCCAAGGGTGCAGTCCCCCAGTCGAGTCACTAAACCTGCTACCCCGTCCCCCTCACCTCCGCCTCCTCCTCCGCTCCCTGCTCCTCCTCCGCCCCCTTCTCTGCCCCTTAAGCCAGCATCCAAGTCCAAATCCTCCCCCACGTCTTCTCCTGGCTCTAAACAGCAGTTTGTTACAGTGGAGGTTCACAGGCCCAACGCAGAACCTGATGTCAATGAGGTGCGGCCACTGCCCCAAGCTCGAGGTACGAAATACAGAGCTACAGACCTAATATGTAAAAACCATATACTGTATAGAAAAGATGGACATATCCACAGTGACGTCAGCTACTGGTTAGTGAAGTCCCAGTCCAACATTTCACTGGTGTTTTGAAACTGCACGTGATGAGATCAAGGTCTGAATGAGAAATCGATGTACATGTGGTAAAGTATGCTCTGCCCTTTTTTTTTTTTTTTACTTAGTATCAATTGTTTTCACAATAATATTAATAAAGCAGAAAAAAGAAAGAAAATAAAGATACAAAAAGTTTCAAAATGATCCTCAAAACTTTTTTTGTCCATCTTTCAATACATAGCTCTTTTTTTTCTAGCAGAAGGTTTGGCATCATTTGTCTTACCCAGAGATCTTTGAGGTTTTTAGTTGTTGCTGTTTTCCTTTCCAATCCATAGCGATTTGGCATGGAGACCGTAATTTATTAAATGAACTTCAGGTAGTCTTCAGAATCCTCTGAAACTGACATTTGAGACCACAAGCTCATCAAGAAAATGTTTACTCAGCTCATAGAGCAAGGGATCCAACGCAGTCGCCCCCTGCTGACCATTTGAAAGAATGCAGGTTTAAAGCATCTCTAGTGTCTTTACTTTTCAGCCCTGAAAGCTATGTCCATCTTTTATATACAGTCTATGAACCAAACTATGAAATATATGTGGTTACAACTATTGTTTTTAATTAATCTGATTGGGTATTTATTCTATAAAATTTTCCAAAAAAAAAATGTTGAAAAACTGAATCCAGACATGTTCATCATGATGTTTGCCAAGGAAAATCAGCAAAAGTTCTTATCGCTATCAAAACAATTCAAAACATTTGCATGCATGTAGCATGCAGCTAATAGTTTAAACACTAACAACAAACGCACTAAAAGGTCATATCTTCCACTTAGTGATCATATTTAATATCTTGAGATTTCCTAACCTTGTGTGGTCTAAGCCATCAGCTATGAATTATATGCCTCTGCAATGCTAGAGGCTTATGATTTTTTTTTTTTGTTTGGGGGTTTTGGGGGTAGAGTTGGGGGGTGCAATCATAATCCTTTCAAGAGCTATTTTTTCATCAATCTTTAGTCCTTATGATGATATTAAAAGTATTTTTACTTAAAAGAAAAGAATAAGCAGGGTGGCTTAGACTTCAGAGGTTTAATTTGGAGTTTATACTTGTGAAGTAACAGAACAGAACCACCAGGATTCTGCAAAATATGTTTAAAATATATAAAAGATATCACAATGTTATGGACAAAAACTTGTCTCCTCCAGTGAGTTTGGGTATCAGGATTGCCAGTGTGATCCTGTTAAACTTGATATGTTAATAGCACTGAAACTGTGAGCTAAGCTTTGACTGCAAAATTGGCTATTAAATATACTGAAGTTTGAATGAATTTACTTATTCTGTCCAGATCCTGAGGTTTGCTAAATATTACTAAATATGCAATGTAAGAAATATAGGAGGGTGAAAAATGTTCTGTGTATAATCTTTCTAAATATGTATTTACTTCGGCTTAATGAGCTTAAATGAGCAAATATCCAGAAGATTGTAAATGGCACATACTGAATGCAAACGTCACTAATCTAAATAAGCTTTTAATTTAGCATCAAATCAGATAATTTTCCAAAAGATATTGAAAAATATAAGGAGTTTGTTTGACCTACATCTAAAGAAGATCCCATCCATGTATTTGCTACCATATTCAACTTTAGTAAGCCCTATATATACACACATCACTTGAATGATAATAATTCAATGGTCAAAAAATGTACAGTATGCTATGTTTAGATTCCCTGACTTAATGTGTGCCTGCTTCCCCTCAGGTGGCACCCTGTCTCAGCTGTCAGACAGTGGCCAAACCCTCAGTGAGGACAGCGGGGTGGACATAGCTGAGTCAGGACACGTCAGGAAAGACAGTAGCTCCCATTCCTCACGCACACACCTACCCCGAGACACCCAGGAGGGGGGCGGGGGGACAACCCCTCCAAACCGGTGAGGGGGGTGCTTCAGAACAGCTGAGAGCGAAACATGCATGGAGGATTGAATTAACTCTTAAACTTCAGGAAATTAGTTGTGTGTTCAATTAATTCAGCAATGAGTGCTACTGTATTTCTCTCTTTGTGAGGACCAGGTTAGTGTTTAAGAATGGCTTTCATAAGGTGTTTTCATACTTGCACTTTGGACAATATCAAAGGATGGGTTGGGTTTCCTTTCACATGCAAGAGGCAGCAGCTATGGTGCCCAGCAACTACTGATAAATTTACCAGAATAGTACCTGGACTATTCATAGACCAGTGCTTTGTCCTGGTTAAAGATCAACTAATGTCTCACTAATGTCTCATACAACTGCATGGGATATTTTCATTCTCCATGCACCTCTGTCCTACAGATGTTCAGGGCTACAGTGCATGTGTGAAAACAGCTTTTTTTTTTTTTTTTTTTTTTTAAAGTCCACATTTTAGAATTTTAAAGGCATTATTGAACTGATAGGGTCACATTTCCATAGTAAATAAAATTTCTCCAAGGTGGGGATGTTTTTGAATGTTTTGAAGACCTTTTTCAAAACTGCGAGGCAATATGAAAGTAAAGCTATATCTTATGTATTTTGAACACCAGGGAACCTTTGTTGGAAAGTGAGGACATTTTTTAAAGTGAGGACATTTTGAGGAAAATTAATATGAAAAATGGGTACATTCTGTCGGATCCTCACTTCATTAAAGGGCTCAGTTTCCGGGCAAGTGGGTCAGAACTGTATTCAGCTTATAGTTAAGAATTTATGTGTTAAGAAAGTAATATCCCTCCAAGGTCAGAGTGGGCCCTCACAAGCATAGGAGTGCAAATGTGTGTGTCTGTCAGTTGAAAATCAATCCAGTTTCTGGTTGATAAATCAATGCACTTAATTGCTAATCTGCCTCTAGAGTCTGTTCTTAATCCTAACCTTGATCTCTTCTCTCCTCCCTCTGTTTGCTCACACAGATTGTTTGCTTTGTCTCACTCATTTGTTTATTTCTTACTCATGTCATTCATTCCGTCACATGCTCCATCATTTGTTTAATCACTGACTGCACTGTAGCCTAATGAAATTCACAAATCCCTCGCTGGTTCTTAGTGATTGATGCAAGGAATAACAAGCAACGATGAGAGTAGTCTGATTGTTTATGATGAGAGAGCTGATAAATTCTGCATCCAAAGTGATGGTGTATCATTTTTTTAAAAAGCAGCTTTTTGCTACCAAGAAATGAGAAATCTATCTTCTGCTTGTCCCTGAGTGCCAAGCAAGTGGTTGCAGATAAGAGTGGTGTTATGTGCGGCATAAAAACGTGCCCTTGACAAACTTACATTTTTAAGTCTTCTCATCTTTATGTCAAACAAAAGACACTAGAAAGCAGAACTGTGGGACAGTTAACTGAGTAAGTATAAAGATATGGAGTAAACCACTAATCACATAGCTGAGTGTGTTTTCTCTCTGGCCAATCTTGAAATGCTGAAACATGTTTTTATGGGTCTTCTGTCCATGTTCTAAGATATGTGAGGATCTGATGTTGTCCTGGATGATAGCTTTTTGACAGCTTCCTTTCATTGGCGTCAAGCAACAGTATTCTCCAGGCTATATTAGTATTTCAGTGGTGTGGGGATTTGTTTTGGCTGAAGCATCACTAAGAACTACCAGACTGACATTGTCTCCACGTTCCAGCATGCTACTGCATAAAAAAAGAGAAGCTGATCCATTGTGTGACAGATGTGCAGCAGCCATGCCAATCAAACACATGTATTCCCTGACCAGTTGGCGAGTGGATGCTGGAGATTGCTGGCGGTTGCTGAGTGAAAAATGGTCACAAAGAAGTGTTTACAGACAGATTGGTGCCTTCCATGCGAACTATGAGTGACATATGGTTGTCAGGTGATTGCCAACCAGTCCCTAGGCCTGGGGCCTAAAGAATTGTCTATGGCATCACACATACTGCTAAAAACAAGCTCAGGAGAAAAAAACAGTAACTCTGTAGCTGTGGAGTTTAGTTTAAGGGCTGCAGGTGGAGTAGTGGGGCAGAGCAGCTGAGCATTTTCCTATGTTATTGTGGTGAAGTAGAGTGCGCTTTGCCCATCAGGCAAGCTTCAGTGGAGTGCACGGTTAAAAGGTTCACACATGTTTGGCAGAAGGCATGAGCTGGTCTCTGCCTGCTCTATGTAGTGAAGGGAGCTGAGACTATACTTCCTCTCTATGTAGGTGTTCACTGCCACTCCCCCAATATAAGTCTGCACACAAATTTAACAAAAGTGTGTAGAACTAAACAAGCAAGGGAACAAAGCAGCCACAGCACCTATGAGAATTTCTTCTGCTTATTGAGAGCTTTGGTTATTCATGCTGCCACAGGAAACTCTGCTCTCAAAGTTGAATTCTGATTGTCAAATTCAACTCAAACCTTTTGACAGTTTGGGGGTGGAAACCAAGGGAGTAATTGAGCCTCTTATGAGCCATCACAAGCCACTCACATACAGCTCGGTGACTGACAGCTTCAGCTAAATGTGTTAAACTAAGTTACACTGTGGCAGCAGTATAGGTGAAATCTTATGTTCTAAATTATAAACAGTGCCTTTTGGATGTATTGACAACTATCACTAAACAACTTTCATACAGAAGAAATCTTAGAAATGTGCAGATGTTCTGGCAAGTTCTGAAGTGTCCCACTCTCCACTGAGCTCATTTCATTAGTCCATTATATATATATATATTATCCCTCAATTATGAGAAAACTATCTATTGGTCATGATCATAACTACATTAGTAATTGTGGCTGTTGAACCACAGCCAATGCAATCAAAAATATAAACACATATAGGCCACATGGTCTTCCTCTCCCCACTGCCTTAGGTGACTCCGCTCAGCAATTGCGTCTGGGAGTAGTTAATCAAAGGGAGAGGACCCGGAGTGCCTTTGTCTTGTCACCACCAAGACAGAGGTACTCAATACTGTGGTTAACTCTTTTCTTACTACTACAATAGCTTATAACCTTAGCTTATAACCTATATACCTTTGTTTTGTTTCTTATTCAGCTTCCCTGTCAGTTTTTTTTTCTCTCCAGGTACTTTTATTGTTAATTCGCTATATCCACTGGACTTTCTGGGGAATGTAATAAATGGGGGTTCATCCAGGATCCAGACCCAAGACCCCTTATAACAGAAATAAAGGCTTAGTTAAGAAGTTTTTAAGTTGTCTTAAGTATTCAGTGATCCAGTGATTGTTGTTAGTGCATTCAAGAGCACAGCACAAAGCAACTTAAAAAAAAAAATCACAGCACTGTGGCGCGTCTGGTTCTGTCAGCTTAATTTAGGATATTTCCATGCCCTACGAAAGAGCTTTACTTTCCAGGCTTTACTATCCAGCACAGCAGTAAATACTTGTAAACTGATTTCAGGGATGGAGGTTAAATGCATTAGTGAATGCACTGACTGCACTGTATGTCTTTTACTCACACCGATCTTAGGACCTTGACATAAAACCTCAAAAACATGATTCAGATGAATTTACAGATGAAAGAAATTCCTATGCGTGAACAGAAGCTGCACAAGAGTAGATGTGAATATGACTATATTATGGAAATGGAAACCAAATGTGTACTATTTTGTCCTCTGACTTGTGAAACTGTTAACTCAATTGCTCATTCAGGAATAAATCACCAGGATGTAATATATTAATTGGCAGAGTCGTCACCTTTAATAACAAGTGAGAACATTAAGAAGACCTATGCTCGCTGCTGCAAAGAGAAAATAAACAAAGGCGGATAAATACAGCATAAACTGTGCATAGTGCCACAAATTGGAGGCTGATGAATAAGAAAGGCTTTGTAATGTCATGAATGTATTCATAAATATGCATTTCTAATATTTCTTTCATATCGTGCTCATCACTCTCCCTTGTTTTAGCCAGGGCTGTTGGAGCCCACCGCTACATTAGTGAGGGTGGCAAAGACTGCCAGCACACTGGGTATTGCCATTGAAGGTGGAGCCAACACTCGCCAGCCGCTGCCACGAATTGTCACAATACAGGTAAGCCAGGAAGACCACAAAATAATACTTAAAGTGGACCTCTTGTGCTCATTTCCAGCTCAATGCTTGTGTTCTTAGACTCTACTAGAGTAGCTTTGCATGATTCATAGTTCAAAATAATCCTTATTTATCTTATACTGGGCTTTACTTACTTATAATAGGAACACTCACCATAATAGCACTACTACACTCAGTGCTCTACTTAATCTGCTAACATGCAATATTTTAATGGGTATATGGGTATTGCCCTCACGTGGTTGGGCTGTGTTTTTTTATCCTGAATACATTTTTGGATTTTCTGTTATGGTGCCATATGCCCACCTTCCAGCCGGGATCTCACGTCCTTTAAGGCTTTATGAGGATTCACACAGCAGCTGAACTCACATTGAGATTTCTGCTAATTTTGTCGTCACTGGGGCTTACAACATTAATGACCTACATGTTTAAGCCCCGACTGCCTGGAGATTTTGGTAATTACTTTTTCAGGATGAGGTAGTCACTACTGTGTGTGTGTTTGTGTGTGTGCGTGTGCGTGTGTGTGTGCGTGTGTGTGTGTGTGTGTGTGTGTGTGCACGCACGCATGCGTGTGCGCGTGTACACACATGCGTGTGCGCGTGTGCGTTAAAGGGTGAAGGCAAAAGACAGATTACATAGCACCTTTTTATCGAAAAGGCAGAGGCTATAGGTTCATTTCAAATGTGATAATGTTCAGTTTAATGCTGAGGCTAAACAGAGTTGCAATTACATTTTCTCCAAAGACTTTTCATTTATAGCGTGTCTGTTATGTCTGAAAATACTTGAAATACAGAGCTCCTAGCTATGCAGAGCAACAGCGAAAGTTTGAAAGCTTTGCTTGAGATGACAGGTTAGTCACCTCTAAAGAAAGGCATTACTGTGGCTGTGTATGCATATACGCATCTGCAGTGGTAATTTGCAAGCAAGCAAATCCAACAAATTCACGACTATCTACAGCGCTAATCATTTTCTAAACACAGACAACAAGAGAATTACAATTTTAAGATCAGAACTATGACCAGCTAAAGACTCCAGTCTGCTCTCCAGTCAGAGCTGTCTCTGAGCCTCCCAGTCAACAGAGGTGGTGATTGAAATGAAAAAGGGTGGCTGATTGCAAAGGAAGGGATAAAAGGACTGGAAATCAGCACATTCAAAATCAAATAGCACAGTGGAAGAAAGGACAGCAAGTGTGAGTGAAGAACCCCAAAAAATTGAGGGCAGTGTTAATAAGGAGAAGAATGATGAGGAAGGTTTGTACAGATGACAAATTGGAAGTTTGGTGGGTAGATGCAGCATTTGGGTACTTTGTGGCTGTGGAGGTGTTTTAAAAGGCATTGTTAGGAGGGTTGCAAAACTATGCTAGGGCATTTTGTAGCAGTAGTAGCAGCGCTACAAGCAGTCTCCCATACAAAGACAGCAGGAAGGGACACAATATTTTCTACCCTTTAATCTTCTTTTCCTCCCTTTTCTTGTGTCTTCTATGTGCCTTTTCTTTTTGTGTTTTCCTCAAAGAAGAACAAAATTTTATTAGTTTTATTTCAGATTTGGTTCTTTGGTTATTGTACATTCCTCAATGAATGCTTAATGTTACTTCATTCGGACAGAGGCAAAAAAGACACCAGGTCCTTAATGAATAGAAAGATCTTAGAGAAACTTAAAGACCATTGTGGTATCATCAGATACCGCTTGTTTTGCTTAAGTGGATTTTTCTCCATCCATCATCAGGCGTTGTGTTGGTCCATCCTAGGCTCTTGAACTTCAGCTTATCAGGAGGGCACTTGCATTAAAGAGATAAACAGTACAAGCCCTATTTTTTATTCATTTTTGTTTACCGCAAGTATTAAACTAAGCTTTTGAAAGAAATGAGCAAGCGCTGTCTTATCACTTTTCAAGCAGCTGTTTGTACTTTCATTCAGCTGCCACTCTCTGATATGCAAGCAATACGTAACTGAACGAAGTACAGATA